>BMAO01035286.1:0-106309 GCA_019973975.1 Trichonephila clavata
TTTAAGCAATTTCATATAATAACAAAGATAAAGTGCTCTAGTTTTTGTAAAAATTAAAATATCTCTTCCTGAAGAAATGAATAACATAACAACACATCAGAATTAAAAATTTGTTTATAAACTTTTGGTACAGAATGGGGTCCGTTTATGTTATATATTGTGAATTTTTACCAAAATTTTTCCTATTTTAGTTTTAATAATTTCTTTTTCTCTTCTTCATTTTAGCATAATTTGCTTAATATGTACTAAAATAATTTAAAAACCACAAAAAAATCCCCATACCTCAATTAGTTCAATCCCATACCACCAAGTAGTCGAATACCTTAAAATATTTGTGTTATTCGAATTATAACTTCAAAACACCGCTCCAATTCAATTTTGAAACTATGTCAGCGATTGAGTAAGTCTTTACTAACATCAAACTATAAAGTCACACTGGCGACGAGCCTCACAATTTTTTTGTCTCTCTTGGACGACACCTGATTTGATACCCCATTCCCCTAACTTCGCCACACAGATAAAACCCTATCACATTTGATATTCAATAGTGCAGCCGATTTTTTAAAGAAAAGTCGGAGAAATTGTCGAATCAGCCACTGGTCTGCCAAATTTTGAAAAATCGCTAATTTGGCGCGTTTTTGTGTGTTGTGTTTTGGAGTAGCAACCCTACCACAACACCACATCCGACTTCTTCCTCACTGATACAAGAATCAAAAGGGTTACCAGATTTGGCACACTTATCGATTCGTCGAGAAAACACTTGGCGGGATAAGTGGCCGATTCGACAATCCAACCGAATAGTCCTTTTTATGGAATTCAGTCACAAAAATTCAAACCAATCCAAACAATTTTAAGAGTAGAAGTTAAGACTTTTTGTCTTCCAGCCATTTTAAAGGTTGCCGTAGTCTAGTGGCTATTATCACTAACTCGAAGCTGGCGTGTCACAGGTTCGCGTCCTGGTGCCATTGAAAAGTGCCGTGTAGAGGAGCTGAAGCACATTAAATCTGTCAAGCTCAAAGTTCTCTCATTGGCATCGTGCGGTTGTGTGGAGAGCGACGTGCCAGCTCAGATGTCGTCTCCGTCACTTGACCGACGTTCAAAATTACGAGTCTCGTTGCCAATAGCTCTCCTATAACCTTATAGGGCGACTAAATAAATTTTCATTCTCCAGCAATTTAATTGATTTAAATTTAGTTTGGTTTTAATATTCGTCACATTGTGAAGCAACAGAATGGCTACTGGAGACGGATATCATAATTTTAAAACATGGTTAAGTGACAAACATAACACCTGAGCTGGTTATCTTCATTCTAAATTTCCACGTCGAGTCAATGAGAAGAATTTGAGTCTCGACAGATTTAACGTGTATCAGCTCCTCAACACGGGGGGGGGGGGGTTCAGTGGCAGTGATATGCATACCCGTGACTAGACAATGCTGGCCACGAACGCACGACCAAGACCACTTGGCTTCCGGCAATTTTAAATTCGCGGATGTACTGTTTATCTAAGGAAATTCTATTTTCCTCCGTAAATTTAGACTAATAAGTCGATCTGAATACAATAAACTGCAATCGAAAGATAAATAAACAATGAAGGTTTCTCCAGAATTATATTTGTCTTTGAGTATTTAAAATATTACCAAATTAGCTCTTGAAAATCTGAGAATTTAAACCATGCCAAACAAGTTAAAGAGTACGTTTGATGTTTCTGTGTTCCAGCCATTGATGCAATTAGACATAATAAAGAACACACACAAGATTTTTTTAAAAAACAAAATAAATTCCAATTTTATCGTCTAGAAATGCGCTAAATTTAAAAGCATATTTACGAGTTCAATATAGGTACAGATTTATTGAAACAGTAGCAGTTGTTGTTGGCGTGTCCTTCCTGAAGGGAAGACAAGTTGCCAGAGCATGAGACAGGTTGGATATCTACTCGATAGATGGCGATACCACCTATTTCCACCTCCACAATTTAGCATGGAACTGGAGGGGAGGGAAATATTCCCTAGCACCCTGCACCCGTGGTTTCTGCTGCGACCGCCCACAAGACTTTCGGACCCCCTGATTTAATGAGCAAATGCTCTGTGTATATTCGGATGGTATTTGGCGGCATCGAGCATCGAACGCAGGCCCTCCAGTCTGGAGTCTGATGCTCTAACCACTAGGCTACCCACGGCCAACAGTAGCAGTATTCTACAAATTTGTACTTCTATTCAGAAAAAATTCATTCTGATCGATTATATTTAATAATTAATTCCATACGTTTATGACTGAAAAAACTGTATGCTCCAATTTTAGAGCTATTTATACCAACAAATAAACATATTACTTGATAAATATGAAAACTCATATGTTTTTTGTTGCTAATCCTCCAGAGAGAGAGACAAGTAAGATCAGATTCATTAGACCGTTGACTAAAAAAATTGAGCACAAGAAGAGGATCAGTATAGATAAGTATATTTCCGACAGAGGTCCATGCAACTCAATATATACTCGAGTGAACCTGGTACTTGACACAGACCGCGCGAAAATCTTCTTGTCTTCAGAGAAAGGTACTTGATGCGACCACTGGTAAGACTTGAGAGTGCTGGCTCGGAGACTCTACACCAGGGGTTGACAACCTTTTAGCTGTGGCGTGGCAAACCAATCTTCCAATATGATTCAGCGTGCCCCACAGTAAGACATGTTTGAAACATTTAGTTTCCGGCAATAATTTTTACTTGCCGAGTTAGAGATTAGAGGTCAATAATATAGATATTTACGGATTAATGGGTTTTTTTTTATTTTGCATCATTTAAAGACATATTTCCGAACATAAAAATAAACAGCATAGAATATAACTATTTCTTCAACAAAAATAAAAAAAATTTTAAATTATACATATATTATGTATTTTAAACATATTTATTAAAATAAAAATAGACAACATAAAATATAAGTTTTTCCTTCAGTATAGTTAAATAAAAAGATAAATAAAAATTTTAATGTGGACCTAATGCTCTATTTTTATATCACAAAATCAAGAGTATAATTTGTGACTTCCAATTTGCCATCATTCTAAGAATTCAGTTATTAAACAATTTCTTTGCGGTTAAAGTTGATAAAATTTGTAAAAATTCAACATTAGGTAAGAAGAGTTCAACCCCAAATCGAAAAACATGGCAAAGGTGCATGAGACAAAATATTTGGGAACCTCTGATGTAGAGTAACGAGCGAATGAAAAATGTGTAGCGTTTCGCGTCACATATACCGTCATATCTTTTATGTTGGCAAAGTAGGGAGCAATCTTTGAGTATCAACAAAGATATCTAATCGTTGACCAAAAATATCATATTCATCAAATTCTTCAGAATTATACACGTTTTAGTATGACAGGTAAAGGCAACCAGAAACGCGAACAGAAAAAATATAAATATACTAGCTGTTACCCGCCCGCTTCGCTGGGTATTTCATGATTTTTTATAAATTTTTACTGCTTATATATATGTATAAATTATTGATATCTAAGTCCTAGCATTAAGAATTCGATTGAATTGAAAAATATACTTATACCTGTAACTGTCACCTGTTGATAAAAAAAAAGGCAGAACTCATCTAATTTGTATTTTCTAAAAATCTCTAAAATTGAAGCATAGAATGATGTTTGCTCTTTCGTAACTCAAAAACCAAGTGGATTCCCGCAAAACCAATTTTCGGTGGATCTCTACTCCGTAAATTGAACATGCAAGCCAAATTTCAAGTCTAAATCTAACAGAAAAAAGCAAAAGTTTTACTATAAATATTCCCGTAATCCCGTTGAGAGCCGTTTTCCAAAATTACCGCTCTTAGCGGATTTCAATTCAACAAAAGAAAAATGCAAACCAAATTTCATTATTATAGTCCTTGTAGCTCGAAAAAAGTAATTTTTTTTGTCAATAAGTCCCAGTAACCCCCTGCAACCCCCAGAACTTGATTTGCTTAAAATTTATTCTTAGTGGATCCCTATTCAACAAAAAAAACATGCTTAACAAATTTCAAGTATATGGGTCTAACAATTAAAAACAGGAATTTGTTTCTGTAACTCCTCTTGACCCCTCGCAAACATCTTTAGGGGTCAATTTTTATTTTACTCTTTGTTAGAGGAACTCTATTTCATGAAAGGAACATGCCTACCAATTTTCAAGCAGGATGATCAAGTAGTTTAAAAATGGAAATATTTATCGATTACGCCTCTTAATCTCCCGAAATTAAACTTGGTAGTTGATATTCGCGAAACCCATTTTGTAGCGGTTCTCTACTTTACGAAAGGAATCTGCTTATCAAATTTCAAGACTGTACGTCTAACAGTTTAAAAATGGAGATAATTGTCTATAACGCCACTTGAGCCCCCGCAACGCCACTTCTGGGTCTGTTTTCACAAAACCCATTTTGTAGGGGAATTGCACTCTATGAAAGGAATCTGCTTATCAAAATTTGAAGACTGTGCGTCCAATTAATTAAAAATGAAAAAAAAATTATCAATAACGCCCCTTGAACCCCCGCAACACCACCTAGGGGTCGATTTTCACAAAACACATTTTGCAGTGTATTTCTATCCTATGAGAGGAATCTGCTAACCAAATTTCAAGACTGTGAGTCTAATAGTTTAAAAAAAGAAATAATTATTTATATCTGCCCTTAACCCCCTGCAACACCCCTTGGGGGTCAATTTTCTCCAAACCCGTTTTGTAGCGGATATTTACTCCATGAAAGAAACATTCCTACCAATTTTCAAGCAGGTAGGTCAAATAGTTTAAAAACGAAAATATTTATCTCTTACGCCACTTATTCCCCTGCAACTTACTTAGAGGTCTGTTTTCACAAAACCTTCTTATAGCTGATCTCTACTCTATGAAAGAAATCTCTTTATCAAATATAAGGACTGTGCGTCTAATAGTTTTAAAATGGAAATAATTATCTATAACGCCCCTAAGTCCCGCAACGCCACTTGGGGGCAATTTTCACGAAACCCATATTTAGCGTATCCTTACCCTATGAGAGGAATCTGCTTACTAAGTTTCAAGACTGTACGTCTAATAACTTAAAAATAGGAATTTATAACGCCCTTTAAACCCCCCGCCCTCGCAACACCCCTTGGGGGTCAATTTTCCCAAAACCCATTTTGTAGCGGATATTTACTCCAGGAAAGAAACTTACCTACCAATTTTCAAGCAGGTAGGTGAAGTAGTTTAAAAACGGATATATTTATCTATTACGCCCCTTAATCCCCCGCAACGCTTTTAGAAGTCTGTTTTCACAAAACCCGTTTTGTAACTGATCATTATTCTACGAAAGGAATCTATATATATCAAATTTAAAGACAGTGCGTCAAATAGTTTAAAAATGGAAATAATTATCTATAACGCCCCCTAAGCCCGTGCAACGCCACTTGGGGGTCGATTTTCAGCAAACTCATTTTGTAGCGGATCTCTACTCTCTAAAAGGAATCCGCTTACCCAATTTCAAGATTGTACATCAAGTAGTTTAAACATGGAAACAATTATTATTAAAGCCCTTAACCCCCCCCGTAACGCCCCTTGCGTTTCGAATTTCGGAAAATCCTTCCTTAGCTGATGTCTACTCTATCAAAGGAACATGTCTACCAAATTTCAAGTCTGTAGGTTGAATAGTTCCAGAGATTTCGTGATTAGTCAGTCAGACAGTCAGTCAATCAGTCAGTCAGTCAGTGAGTGAGTCGCTTTTCTCCTTTATATATATAGATTTCAAAAGATAAAGGTAGTCCACAATAATCTTAAAAGTTAAAATGTTTTTGATGCATGAGCCAATTTATCTCTCTCGCAGTCCGTCTTTATATTTAAAAGCCTTTTAATAAAATAAAAATTCCTATTTTTTTAAAAAATAAATATTATTTCAAAAAATAATTTTTCAAAAATTTATATTTTTTAAAATTTAAATTGGAGGGGGGGGGGGGGTTACCCCTAGAGTAAACATCCATTGTACAAACTATACAACGCCCATTGTACATCTTAAAATAGCGTAAATAATTAATAACTGGATGTTTAATACGTCAATATTACTTTCTATTGTATTTATTTTATGATAAAAATTGTATTATTCGCAAGCATCGCCATCCCTTACATTATAATGGCATTTCAACAGAAACATAGTGAAATATTGGTGATGCAGCAAAATTGGCATTATTTTTGGCAACCAAATTTTACGACCATATGGATGCTTCAGGAAATTAATGGAGAAATATATTACATAACGATCTGTGTCGTAAGTGGATTTTTCGAGAAAGCGCTGAAATGTAAGGGCAGATCCCATACACAAATCGTTCTTGGCGCTCCTCTTCAGTTATATATATAAATTCATCATTTTATGACCCATTTTTCGAACTATAACTTATGTATAAATAAATTTATCACAATATCGCGAAAAACCTTTTGAGGTTTTTGGTGAAATTTGGTGTAATATAGAAGAAGAAAGATGAAACGCAATGCTTGCAAAAAATGTAAATTTCATGATATTTTACGATGTTAAAAAATACTAAGCTAAAATTTCAATTTATTTCTCTAAAAATTCGAAAAAATTGGGGGGGGGGATCCATTTGTGAATTCAATTCCTTATCTTGAAAAATTTTTAATTTTTTAGATATAAAATTAGGAAAAAGAGTCAATGTAAGAGAAAAACCCGGAGGGAAAAAAAGAAATTAATTACAAGCTAAATCAAAGATTCAATGTCTAAAAAAATTATTACATGAATTTAAAACTCTAATACTTCCCAAACATCTCATAATGACTTCAACTAATAAGAAACAAAATTTTAATCATGACTTAAAAGAATATTCAAGAATAATGAAAAAAATATAAATCACTAACATAAAAAATTCAAACTCAAGCAACACGAATATGCCAATCATGCTGTGATAGATGAACGTTGAATTGTTGAGAAAACAATCGAGAATGTTCCAAAGAAATTTCAAAATGCAGTCCTTGAATACGTTCAACAAATTTTCAACTCATAAAAATAATGAATGGAGTGATATATGATATTATTGCATTTCTTATTGTTATTTCTTTGAATAACATTTTCATTAATCTTTTTTGATTTGTAAGCCATAAAACAATTACAAACCAAGCCGTCTAGGGACTGAACACGCAAGTTATTCACTTCGATAACATTATAGGAGATTTGTGTGTTTAAAATAAAAATCAAATTCATATATAGCTTGCATATATTTTTTTTTAAAAAAAATAACGTGTATGAAGAATTTTAAATGTTTTATTTTTTATTGAAATTACAATATGTAGCATATTTTAAGTTACAGAATAAAGAATAAATATCAATTAAAGACAAAACTCTTTTTTTATATAAACTAGGAAAAGGAGATGCCCCTAACGATGCCCTCCTAACGATGGACACAGTGGCGTAACGTACAACCCCGTATTGCAGAGGGGAAGGATGCTAGGGGGCCCAAAGCCTAGCTTCCGCCAAATACCTACCCTTTGTAAAATCCAACCTGGGGGCCAAAAACCTGCCTTTGCAGGGGGCCCAAATGCTGTCCGTTACTCTGTTGGATGGATCTCTCCTCCCCCTGTACAAATTATACAATTCATATACAATTCATTATACAATTCTAACCACTAGGCTACCCATGACCAGCAAATAAAAATGACCAGGACGAGTAGATGCATTTGGATGTGAATGTTGCGCGCATACCAAGTGATCGAAACCGGTTAATTTCATAGTGCGAGCTGTGTCAGTGTGAGTTAATCTGTGGAAATCCATTTGTGGCAACGTTAACTGAGGAGAACTTGACCCATAGTCACTTCCAGCAGGATGGTGCAACTGCCCATACATCCCACAGAACCATGGGTCGCACATTTACACTATCTTCCCTCCTGACACAGTTGTTAGCAGAGTTCAGTCTGATCCCGACCCCAGCTGACCAACCAGGTCACCTGGTCAGTCAGTGTGCGATTACACTTTGTGGGGAACCATCAAGTCTAAGGTGTGTCGCAACAACCCTTATAGTCTTCAAGAACTGCAGCAGAACATTTATATTGAGAATGCAGCGATTCCAACAGTCCAACTTCGATTTGCCTGCAGTAACTTGCTGACTAGTGTCCTAATGTGCCAAGCAATGAACGGTAGTCTCTTTCAACATTTGCTATAAGCAGATTAGCGAACTATCTCCATACCTTCGCAGTGTTTCTTTGTAACCTGGAACTCTGTTCTCCAGCCCACTTTTGTTTGCTTCACTCTGTATAATATTATTTAAACTTTGTTAAGATTCATTTCAGGTAACTGCTCCACTAGTTAACATATTTTTCAAGTTTTTATCCATATATACATATGAATATAAATTTTTTTAATGTCTAAATTAAATTTGAATTAAATGTTATCTGTATGCCTAATAAGCCACACAATGTTTAATTGTCATATTAAATATATAGAGTATTCATTTTTCTCATTTAGTTTTATTCTATCATAATCGAACTATATCCCTTCTTTGCTTTGTTTCTTTGTAAATTGGAACTCTCTCATCCGGGGGGCATTTATTTGTCCAACCCTGTACCTGTATACCTTTGAAAACATTCTAGTTTATACAGCTTTTACACGTTTTAAAACACGAATTCGGCTCTAAAAAGTTGAAATATTATGAAATTGCACAAAAGAGTTCAATTCTTCTATTTTTCACGATGATTGTGAACTGGTTATACAGATGTTTTTACGAATACGGATACTTCTAACTTCGACAAATATTTAGGTGCGTGTTGCCATTTTCTATTCAAGTTGTTAAAATGTTAAATTTTTATTTTAAATTTCTCTTCCTTGTCGGCATTTTACCATGTTTTTATAAACTCGCTTTCTTGTCTGTCCGGGAGGAATTTTGTAATTGATTTTAAACTAACTTCCGTTGAGCTAGAGACTTGAAATTTGTACATAGCTCAGACGTGGTAGACAATGGATGATAATGTGAAAAAAGAAGTTCTAATTTTAAACCTGGGCCCAAGAAGAGGGGGGTCCGATTTCGACAAAGGGCGGCCCCAAAACTCCGACACTTACATGACCACTTATCGATAGCAAGGGTCAAGTTGCGTCACGTATACAATTTCGTGGCTCTGGGTTCAAAGAGGGCCCCAGGTTACCATATTTTTTATTAACTCGTTTTCTTCTCTTTCTTTCCGGGTGGAATTTTGTAATTGATTTTAAACTAACTTCCCGATGAGCTAGAGACTTCAAAATTTAGGCCATAGCTCAGAACTGGAAGACAATGCATCAAAATGTAAAAAATGGTCTAGTCTCGAACCCAGGCACCCGATTTCGAAAGGGGCCGGCAACACCGGAACTTACACGAATTTACACAAACAAAGACCACCTGTCGATAGCACGGGTCAAATTGCAACTACAGTGGTTGCAAAAAGTCCTGAACACACTCATTTTTTAGCGTAATTTTTGTGTTTGACTTTATTTTTCGTTGTGAAATTATCGCACTATTTTAAATATTGTTATTGATTTTAATGTATTTTTTATGCTGATTTCAAATCTACTACTAGTTTCTTAATGACTAAAATATTTTTTGTAGTAAAGCTGCCTGAACACAATAATGTGAAATATGTGCAGAATAAAACAATATAGAATAACATAATATGCAAAGAAAAATAACACGAAAATTGACAAATACGGTATATTTAATAAGCATTTTGAAAATTACACCGTTGTCAAATGTTAGAAAATCAATATTTTATGGGCCAGCCGTTTGCTTTAATTACGGCTCTACATCTTTTTGGCATGGAATGCACCAATTTCAAAAGAAGATCTTTCGTGACAATATGGTTGAAGGAAAATATTAAAGCTGCTAAAGTACCATATGGCCTTTCTACTGTTGTGAGAACTTTGAAAAGATTTTCTGAAACAAATTTTATTGTGGACAGGGGGCGATCAGGACGACCAAGAGAAACATCCTTACGTGAAGACAGGTTATTGCACAGAATTTCACTTTCAAACAGAAAGCTTAATTCCTCGCAAATTTTGAAACAATGGACTTTGTCATCAAATGTGAGTGTGTGCCCAAGAACTGTTAGAGGAAGACTGCTGGAAATTGGGTTACGAGGCTGTAAAGCGCGCCCAAAACCATTACTGACTGAATTTCAACGCAAGAGGCGATTGACGTGGGCAAGGGAACATTCATTATGGACTATTAAAGACTGGGAAAAGGTAATATTTAGTGACGAGAGTCAGTTTTGTATTTCTGGCAACCAAAGTAGTGCCCATGTAAGACGACGCACTCATGAGGAATTCAGCCCTCAGTGTCTGAAGCCCACAGTAAAGTACCCGACAAAAGTGATGATATGGGGTTGCATGTCTTCTCATGGTGTTGGAAGACTTCACATCGTTAGCGGAACAGTGAAAGCCATGGATTACATTGAAATACTATAAAATA
The DNA here is from genome assembly GCA_019973975.1 of Trichonephila clavata. Taxonomy (NCBI): domain Eukaryota; kingdom Metazoa; phylum Arthropoda; class Arachnida; order Araneae; family Nephilidae; genus Trichonephila; species Trichonephila clavata. The sequence continues at coordinate 10,432 of BMAO01035286.1, forward strand.
AATTTCTACCAACTGCGAGAGATCTTTTTGGGAATCAGTCATGGATTTTTCAGGACGATAACGCCCCTTGTTATCGTGCAAAGGTAGTCCAGAAATGGTTGAAAGACCATACTGTGAATAGAATGAACTGGCCAGGACAGTCTCCCGAACTTAATCCGAAAGAGAACTTATGGTTTAAAATTGGTTATGAAATTTCAAAGAAAAAACCTTCAAAGAAACGTGAATTAGTTGAAACTTTAATATTTTCCTTCAACCATATTGTCACGAAATATCTTCTTTTGAAATTGGTGCATTCCATGCCAAAAAGATGTAGAGCCGTAATTAAAGCAAACGGCTGGCCCATAAAATATTGATTTTCTAACATTTGACAACGGTGTAATTTTCAAAATGCTTATTAAATATACCGTATTTGTCAATTTTCGTGTTATTTTTCTTTGCATATTATGTTATTCTATATTGTTTTATTCTGCACATATTTCACATTATTGTGTTCAGGCAGCTTTACTACAAAAAAATATTTCAGTCATTAAGAAACTAGTAGTAGATTCGAAATCAGCATAAAAAAATACATTAAAATCAATAACAATATTAAAGATAGTGCGATAATTTCAGAACGAAAAATAAAGTCAAACACAAAAATTACGCTAAAAAATGAGTGTGTTCAGGACTTTTTGCCACCACTTTACATATTCAATTTCGTGGCTCTAGGGTCAAAGAGGTTACCCAGGTTACTATGTTTTTATTAACTCGCTTTCTTGTATATTTATCCGAGTGGATTTTTGTTATTGATTTTAAACTAACTTCCCGATGATCTACAGACTTGAAATTTGGACTATAGCTCAGAAGTGGAAGACAATGCATGAAAATGGTTATAAAAACATGGTACATAAAAAAAAAATTTATTAAGAAAATTATTCCACCTTAAGTTTAGAATACAAAAAATTTATTTATTTAAATTTTTTGTTTACTTTTTTTAAAACATCTTTCTATGTTGTGGATGTTCTGTGAAGATCTTAGCGTCTTACATGCTACAATAATACTCCATAATATCACAAACATTTATCAATGGAATTGCCTAAATGTTTATAAAATAATAATCAAGGACATTCATATAATCTGCATTATCATTTCCCTTGGACAAATTTAAAATTAATTACTCTCGCTATCACGAGCAAAACAATATTCATTAAGTTACACAGGTTCAGTGAAATATGAAACAAAATCACGCAATTAAAGTGGAAAAATTCATATAAGATGAATGTCCTGTCATATAGAAAACCGAATATCAATACCTAGCTAGACAATAGATGCGGTGCGTAAAAAGGTGGAAAATAAACCCGGATCTTCAATCAATTTTGCAAGATATATGTCAGCTTGTAACGAATCATTGCACAGATCAATCCAAAATATTTTTTAACTAAAAGAAACAGATTACATGACATCGAACACAAAAACACACAACAAAAATGGAAATTACAATAGTGTAAAACTGATAATGTTTTTTTTTCCGGATTATTATAATAATAATACAATAGGGAAGATAATTCAAGCGGATACAACCAATTTTCAGAGAAAAACAACCCTTTTCAAAAGTGTTTTTGTTCAAAATACATTGCTCGGAACGAAAGATTCGATTCAATAAAGATAAATGAACATTAATTGACAAATGCGCTTCCTTGTCAGAAAAGCCATTGTTTCCCAAAATACACTTCCTCAAATACAGAAACCCAATCACGAAAGGCGAACTGAAATCCAAACTTATATAAATACCATATAACTCTTCAATAGCATTCATTATACAGTTGATTGTAATTCTTATCTGTGGATTGTGATCAGCGAATATTGTGAAGATGAACAAGTTTATTACCTTTGTGGCACTGTTCTGTGCGATGGCTTACCCATGTGTAAATGCCGCAGATTGCAAAGAAGAATTTAACAAAGTTAAGAGAACAGTTAATGGTAAGTTTTGTGATTATTTCTTGCTGATTTTTAAATTAAGACCGTGTTTGTGTGTGTGTTTTTCAAATAGCTCCTATTTTAATTCAAGTTCTTGCGGTAATAGCGAGTATTTTCATTTATCAAAGTGTGTCCATTTATCTAGAAAAATAAACTGAGTTTATGTCTTATTATACTAAAACAGCTTTGAACGCTAATTGTATCACTATTTCTAGCCGAAGTTATGATACATTATTATTTTCTACTTGTTTCACTACTCCTTCATACTTCCTAGTGCAGGGAGGACAAACCAGTGGCATACGTACCACTGATGGCACGCGACACAATATTTTGGGCACTCGACCGATCAAAACGGTTTGCATTTTGGTTCGAAATAACAAAGTTCACAATGAAGTATTACGATCAAACGAAAGCGATTGGTCGCGGTGCAGTGAGGAGCACACTCGTTTGTTATTATTTTACCTTGTGACGGATCTATACGCGGTTCTACTAATCCCTTCAGATCTATTTAAGGAAAATATTTATTTCAACCAACTTTCATCGAGTAAGGAAACGTGATTATGTAAATGAGGTATATTATATAAAATCTGTTTTCGCGAGTTCGGGGGTTAACACGTTGTGGTTGACACGTTGGAGTGTGCAAATAGGAGTTAACACAAAGTCCGCGAGTTAGTTGTTAGTTGAAGATTGAAAAGGAGTGGAATTAGTTAAAGATTACAAAGCGTGGAGCCAACGACATTGAGCAAGCCGAAGAGAGCGCCTGCAAATTTCCAGTATAGGATCCGATGTATAAAAAGTTCAGGTACTGTACGTTTGATTAAGTAGAAGCTAGTTTAATTAGTTTGCGGCGTAGTTATATTTGAGCGTATTTAAGCTGTCTTAGATTCAGTTGAGGGTCTGTAGTAGAATCCCCGTGTTATAAAATCTCACCTCCACACTCTACTATATATCAGATACCTTAATTAGAATTCTATTGTGTGTGATTAATAATTGGAATTAAATTGATTAGATTGAAATCATGTCTGTAGGATTATTCTGTTCTCCCACACCTCTAGACGGGTTTACAGGTAATCAAGAGGGTTCAGATGTAAGCAGGAACCAACCGCTATCACAACCTTAGTTACGTCGTGAACTGCAATTGTTAATGATGCGAAGTTTGTCTACGCATAGCATAGAAAATTTCGTTGATACTATTGCATTTTAAAGTTATATTTATGATATCTAACCATTATTTAACATTGTTAATTTAGCCAAAAAAAATGAATAAGTGCAAGATAGTGTAACAGAGAGAATTTCAAACTTGATGGACCGAAGAATATGTCATGATAAGTAAAGGCAATAAAGCGGTGTGTATTTTATGTTCTGAAACAGTTACATTTAAAACATCGTCTATAAAATGGATTCCAGGCACATTTAACAGATTGAAGGAGCTGGCTCTTGCTATTTAAATTACATTTTAATTTATCTATGCCTGCGAGTCATTATTCTTGGAAATAAGTAACATTAAAGACTAGCTTAGAAACCGTTTGGCAGATGATTCCAATTCAATATGCATTCTGCTAAAAGTAACATCTTACAATCCTAATACGATATTTATCATTTAATCTGCAACAACAGAAGTCTCACTGATGTTATTTTGTATATAATTTGAATTACACGTATAACTAAAACATTTACTAATATACAGTGCAAAATGTATTTTTTCGTTCTTAGTATTTAGTTACATTATTTTGCCAATAATCACAAGTCAAAATTATTTGACGGCACGTCTATACCTCATTAAACATTTATTTAGGAAAAATGGCACGTTGATCTATAAAGGTTCACCACCCCTGTCCTAGTGTTATGAAACCCGACGAAAAAAAATTTAATTTCATTACTAATATAATAGCTGTTTAATAGTTCTGTTAAAATTTTTACTTGGTTCACGAACATTATTGCTTTTTGTCTCTTACCTAAAAATAAGTAAGAATATTTACACCTATATAACTACATACAATAAATTTTTACGAAGCCATCAATAATGCCTTCACTTTCGACTACCCTACAACTGTGAATTTTGCCAAAAATTGACAAATTTTTTTTATGATTTTATTAGATGAGCCATCTTATTAGCTTTATAAAAATATCAAGTTTATCTTTTTCCGTTTACTAGAACAAAAACTACAGGTGTTTTAGTAAAATCAGATGCCTTTACTTTAAGCAAGATGTCATACTTTAAAACGCGTTTTACTCTAAATGTGATTTTTGAAATTAATCAAACGGGGTCAGCAAATGCTAAAAAAAAATTTTAACATAATTAACTGAATTTTTTTCTGAAAATTCTGTATAATAGTAGAATTGTTTCAACCTTCAGATTTATCAATCACTGTTTTATTACAAAATTCACAGTCCCTTATGTTAACATAATCACTGTCTTTTTAACCATTTTCATATAGTAACCGAGATAAAGTGCTCTAGCTTTTGTAAAAAAGAAAATATCTCTTATCCTGAAGGTCATTTCAAAATTGAATAGCATAGTAACACATTAGATTGAAAAAATTGAAAATTTGTTCATAAACCTTTGGTACAGAATGGGCCGCGTTTATGCTATTTTTTGTCAATTTTTACCTATTTTTTCCCATTTTAGTAATAATAATTTCTTTTTCTCTTCTTAATTTTAACACATTTTGCTTAAAATGCACTAAACAAATCTAAAAATAACAAAAAAATCCCCATATCTCTTTTAAAAAAAAAAGTTGTGTAGGTTGAAAAAATATTTTTTAGGTGTTAAGGTCAAAAGAAAGAAAGAAATACAAATATTGAAGATGAAGAAATATAACAAAGAAAACTGGAGAATCTTAAGTTGTTTTTCTAATATTTACTTTACCTAACTTATAAAAATGTTTTTTTAAATGTGTTTTCTGAAGAATAAAATTGTCATTATAATTCCTGCTCTAAAAAAATGGAATATCTCCAAAGCAATCCAATAAAATTGAATGAGATTAGTAACAATTAATTAATATATCTTTTAGAGTGTAACCCACCGCAGGTCTCAAGATAGTCACATTCAATCATATTTCACAGCCCTTTTTAGCTTAGCACGTAAAGTAATCTTAACGAAAAATCATTAACAACACATTTAAATGCTGATAAAATATTTATTTCTTTAAATATTTTTTATTCTGCAGTTTGTGACGCTTCAGACGGATGAAGAAGTATATCATTGAAATTAAAATTAAACTGTGTTTTTAATTAAGTTGTTTTTCTTAACAATACTTCACAAATATTTCATAAAAATATTTTTTCAAAAAGCCCAGGGGGGCATACACGTTATTTAATGAATAATAATGACTCTTCAAACATGTTATGTTCTTTAAAACAATAAAATTCTTCTGAAAAGCAATTTTTGAAAAATTTGTCTCCGAATCTAGACGGATGCCTGAAGAGCAGTATTCTTGTGGAAAAACTTGATTTTTACTTTTTTTAACAGCAGCACGGTTCTTACTCTGGAAACCAACATTTAAACCACAACTTGATCTGAGCCTACCATATTTTTTTTACAAACGCTTGTCTTAGTAACACACATTCTTTTGTTAAAATGCATCGTGAAAATTTGGAAACATTACGTTATTACACAAATACAGATTTTAATATGAAAGTGAAAATCCACTTACAATTACGGTTAAAAAAATAAAATATGGAAAACATTTCAAGTATATAAAAATGTAATACGTTGAATGATGGCAGAGTTCCTGTTTCCCGCAGGGAAACTTAATCTCTTACCGTACGGGTTAGAATTACTTTGCTTTGGCTTATTTTCCAATTTTAGCCCAGTACTGCATTAAAATAAGAAAGATTAAAAATGAGATGATTCATTTAAGAGTACAATAAATTCACTTTTATATATAGGAAAATGATGTTAGAATAAATAATGTAATATTAATACTGAACTCTGCTTTCCTACATGGAAAAAAAGATCCGAATTCGGTTTTTATCTTTTCACATTTCATGAAAACTCTCAAAAAAGTAAGTTCGTAAAAGTTTTAAAAAAATTAATTTTAGGACAAAATTGTATTTTTTTAAAATAAATTACAATAATATCAAAGAAATTTATTAGTAGTTTTTCAAGTTGCTTTACTTTTAAAATTAAACTGAGAAAAGAACAAAAAAATTATTCAAATAAACTCAGATTTATAACCATAAGAACAACATTATTTTCAAATAAACTCTTAACTTTACAATTTGCCAGTCGGAGAAGAAGCCTTTTAGTAATGTAATCCTATCGATTGCGTGTTGAGACGTATTGGAAAGATAGATGAGTATCGTGAAACTCTTTAAATGGGCTCAAATTTTTGTGACGTCATAATCACATGATAATGATAACCATAGTGTTTTTAGCCAATCAAGTCAAAAACTCATGCAACGTCATAGTCACTTGACAAAAGCAATCATGTGTTTCCACCTAAATCAATTCATGCGCTTCGTTGTTGCCAACTTTTTTTATCTTTTCAGAAACTTTCTCTTAAAAAAATACAAATTTGTCAATAACAATAATGCACTTAGGTAGACAAAATACATTTTATTTAAAAATACATGCATAAATTAAATTTTTTTTTATTTTAAAATTTTTTGAAGAAATTTTTTTTATAACAATTAAACTTTTTTTCCCAATTATAAAATTTTATATAAATTTGCTACCCTAATGCTATAAAAAATAAATTTCTTCAAAAGATTTTGCAATTCAAAAAAAAATCTTATATTACGCATATACTTTTTTTAAAAAATGCATTTTGTCTACCTATGTTCATTATTGTTGTTGAAAAATTTGTATTTTTTAAGAAAAAAGTTTCTACGCAAACTGCGAAAGTTGGCAACAACCAACGAAGAACTAATTTGCTGGAAAAACATTACTTTTATCATGTGACTATGACGCCTAATGAATTGAGCTTATTGATAAATACCGCAAGATTATTATCTCTAACAAAATTTTAAAAAACCGTCAAAATAATGAAGAAAATAAAAATATTTTTATACATATGCTAGAATCTAGAGATCTCAATCAGTATATAAAAAAGAAATAAAGGTTACTTTTATTGCATAAATATAAAAAAAAATATTCAAATCAATTTTTTTTCTGTTTAGCTATAATGGAAAGTGATGAAGCTCCTGAATGCGTAAAACAATACAATGTGAGTATTATATTTTGCTTTGTGTTTGCAGACATTAGTAGAATTAGATTTACATAACCGTAGTAGCAGAATAACTATCTTTAAAAAGCATAAAACTCGTTTGACTTACATGTAACTATGGGGTAGTTTAGTGGTTAGAGCATCGGACGCCAGACCGGAAGGCCCGATCCCACCAAATACTCACCGAGTACAAACGGAGCACGTGCTCGTTGAATCCATGAGTCCAAAGGTGTCACCCTCTATCGTGAGCAAAATCGTGCTATCACCTTCATGGACTCAAAGTTTAGGCTAATGACAGACGTATCTCTAGCCTGTTGCCATGATGAATTTCGTGGGCCTCGATCTGACTACGTCAGACAGGTGGCATAAGCAACAATAACAACAATCTTTTTTAATTCCTGATTATATAATAATCGAACATACCAGTATATGCACAGTTGTCCATCTACAATGCATCATGAAGGAAGCGTCCAACAGGTGTGAAATTTACAACATACAAGACATCTATAAAGCATGCAAATTATTATCTCCACCAATAAGAGGGAGTACACACACACACACAAAGAAGGTTATTTGAAAAAAACAATTCTACTTTTTCCTATAAACCACACGCGACTACGCTATGTGAACTTGGACATAGTGTAAAAACAAGGTGTACAGATACATCCAACATTTATTGGCGACAACTCTTAATTTTGTACCGCGGCTAAGTGACGATGAACACATATTAGCTGCCAACCCATTTTCCGAACTTCTACACTACGCCCACGGGTGGACTTTGAGCTTCAACAGAGCACCCTTCTACGTGGAGGGTCTTCAGCGGTACTCGAGCTCATATAAGTTAAATAAAGTTATGTATCAAAATTATATCGTAAGCCCGCGATGTTTGTGATGCCTGCAATTCCAAGGATATGCACTGAAAGCTATAGCATTTAGTCGCTATTCCCCCATTTGAAAATAAAACACTCGATATTTCTACGATTCTTAGTAATTCGAATAATCATTATTTTCACAGAAATCAGTCAGTCCTACTTGAGATAAAATTTGTAGAAAAATACAAATGATCTTGAATTCAAAATAAAAAATTGCATCAAATTAATCTTTGTTTATCAATTTAATAAATATTACTGGTGTAAGAACCGTGCATTTCATATTTTATAACAAACTAAATTGAACTCAGTGGCGCAAACAGCTCACGAGGGCCAAGGCCTGTTGTGTCTATCTCAGCTTTCGTAACCTTAGGCGCTAGGGTGCATATGTTTCGGTCTGACGCGAAATTCTCATTGCTCAGTTCCCAAGCAAACTTGGTACTCATTTTAACGACGCACTGAAGGGATGAAAGGTTGAGTCAACCTTGCCCAGCCCGGGAATTTTATAACAAACAAGGGTTAAAAATGATCAACAAAGAAGTGATGTAAATTTTGAAAACAATAAAATGTATTCATAGTTTTCACACACACAGCAGATTAAATAGAGTATTTTTCTTCCTGATATAATTGAAAATTAATTTTAAAACTTAATGAGAAAGCGCAAATGATGTACAATTGTTTTAGTACAGCTTCATCATTTAAAAATATGTTTAAAACATGGCTTATTATTTTTAAAATGCAAACGCTAAGATCATTTGCTAATCTCTATTTCTACACATTAATCCATTCTATTCATGCTTACAAATTGAATTAGGAAAAAAAATTTAAAGTTGTTTTTAGTCAATTTTCGTATTTTTCTCCCCTATAATCACGAATTCCTTTATGGTAAAAATATAAGAATTATAATAAAAAAGGACGTAAGCTATATTCTTTCAAATAAAACGCCATAGTAATTTCCAAAACTAATTTTCTTTTCACTAAGCGAATGTTAAAAGAACTGTTTTCGAAAAATGAGATGAACTTAAATTCCCACACGAATTCTACATCGATGTAGCTTTCAAGATTCAGCATCCAAATTTCATATCTATGCCATAACTATTAACAATATTTATTGGCGTTCGATGTAGAGAAAACTGATCTGAGATGATTGAATTGGTTACTGCATTTTCTTAAAATTGATACCTTAAACTCCAAATTGCAAGAATAAAATATTCCTTGAGTGGATATCATATAAATAAAACTTATATGGAAAATTTTTAAAAACTTATAGTTTTCCTACAGCTTTTACTTATATATTTATAGTTCAAATCAAAATTTATATAATTTGCTTTAAGCAATATAAATGCAATAATTAAGCATAAATTAAAACTAGAGCATATTTTGAGAGCTTCGATTTTTTTTCAAAAAAACTGAAAACGATATACATTTATGTTTGCAATCAAAACGTTTCATTTATTTTATATACTAATACAGAGATTCTTAAACTATGGTCTGCGGAGTCTATCATGCAACGCTGAGATTTCCCTTTTTTACACATACTGAAAGGCCTCGTGAAAAAGTTGAAAAATGTGCCGTACTAGACAAGAATACTAAATAGTCTCCAATGAAGAAACTATATTAGAACTTGTATTTTGATCAAGAATATTAAGCCGGAGACGGATGTTCAAAATCTTGGAGGACCGTAATGTCACCCTAATACATAAAGGAGAGGCCGCGGCGATCAAAAGTTTAAGAATCGCTACGCAAATACATTAAATAACACTTGGAAAAAATTTTAAAAATTCATCCTTCTTTTTTAAAATTGATTTCAAAATAAAGATAATACAGTTTATTGAACTGATAATTTATTTAAAATTAAGTTTTAAAATGCGACACTCGTATAACTGAAGTATTAAAACATCTAATTTATAAAATAATAATTAATAAATCATAACTTTCATAGCTCATTCGATTCAAATGCACAGCTGGAGAAGATGAAGAAGTAGACAGACAGAAATTGGTAAGTACAAATTTAAGTATCCAAAAATAAAATGGGAAGAATTTTGTTTTTTAATGCTTCGTGGATTTTTTTAAAGCAGGTAAAAATATAAAATTAAAACAAGCAAAAATAAATTAAACGAGCGTCTTAATTACTTGATGCTTTTAATGACATTAATTTTGGAACAATTATATCTCCCAATTATCTATCATATTAGAGACATTATTTTCCTAAGTATATTTAACTACAAAAAAAAACGAGATAAAAGTATACACTAAAATGAATAGAAAAAAATCGTGCTAAATATTTTTTTTAAAAGAAAAAATAGGTTTTTAATAAATAAGTTTTTAATTAATTCCGCTAAGTACTTTATTTTAATCATAAACTCTATAGAAAGTGTATTTTAAAATAAATACTACTAGTATTGAGTGTTTAATTTGTCACGAACTCTCGCCAGCGGAAGTGTGAGAGCGCACCAAATGATGCATTTTAAACAATAAACACTTTTATTATGACTATCAAACCAGGTATCTAAATACAACCTCAGCGAGGGGAATGTCCGATTAATTACTAATTTAAATATCTATAAGAATAAATTCAATACTTATCATGACAATTAGTTCCTCAGCAATACGTTAATATTGAGAAATCGACCAAAAATGTATCCTAAATTTTGACCCGCTTCCACTATTATAATTTTAACTTCGTGGCTTCAGTATGACAAGAATAACCAGCCTCCCTTTAAATTACCATTTCTCAAACTCAAACTCAGTGGCGCAACAGCCCATGAGGGCCAAGGCCTACTGTGCCCATCTCAGTATACGTGACCATTGGGCGCTGGGGTGCATGAGCAGATGTTCCGATCAGGTGGTTAGCCTGAAGCGAAACCCCCAGTGTTTGGTCCCCAAGTAAGCTTGGTTCTCATTTTATCGATCCACTGATGGGATGAAAGGCTGAGTCAACCTTGATCAGCCCGGGGTTTGAACCTCGGACCTGTGGTGTGGAAGCGCGATGCACTAACCATTCAGCCACTGGGCTTCCAAATTACCATTTCACTTGACTATAAATAGCAACACTGATTAACACAAATCACAGTACCTTTAGAAAGCGGTTTTTTAATCATACAAAGTTTAAAAAGTATTTTTCCTAGAGGATTAGAAAGAATCCTGAATAGGACCCACTACAACATCTCGTATGTATCAATTACTTTAATCAGAAACGGAATGCACAAATCTTATTTTTCAATAATAATAATAATAATAAAATAATAATAAAATACTCATTTAAATATTATTTCCTATCTTATAGAAAAAATTGCAAGAATATTTTATTTATATATAAATATTTTTTATTCCACTCGATCCTCCGCTTGCCATAAATATTTTTAAACCTGAACTTTTCAGGACACCTCGTTAAAAAGTTTTCAAAAACCCATACCTTTTCCAATAACTGTAATTGTAACTGGCATGTGCCTAAACTTTTTCCGAAAGTAATGTCACTGAATGACAACATGCTAACTTTCAACCAATCAAGTGGCACAGAAAGTTCTAGAAACTTATTTTTTTTTCTGATAGGGGAATCTCCGAATTGAAAAAGGGATTGGGTATGTAGTCCTGAAAAGTAGATTGTAGTCAGTAGTTACTTGTCGTGCATGCTCGTATTTTGCTTGATTTTTGCTTGTTAGGTAATAAAAATGTTGAATTTAAGAAAGCTTCTTTATTTCAATACGATTAATAAAAAAATCTATACAAAGTTCAGTGCGAAAAAAAATGTCAGTTCTTTGCTTAGTTAAACTCGATAATTTGGAAAATAATCGACGTGAAAACTTTTCTTCTCAACGAACTTAAACATAAATAGTAAAGTTACTAATTTAAATTGTACAAATTATTGCTTTTTATTCGACTCCATGCGCACTGATTCGTCCATAATTTTTAATAAACTACTTATAGTTCTTGAGAAAATCGCATTTTAAATAATTATATCATTACTTTTTCAGGAAGAATTTAAAGAGTATTTAGGTGGTATTTCTGAACAAGAACAAGAAGCTGTCTTGGTAAAACGATTTCCTCTTTTTCATATTCTAAGATTTAAAAAAGTGATTTAAATTATACTTAGATATATAATGTTTTCGTATTTTCATTCATTTATTGTCATAATTCTTTCATAATATCATTAGATAAACACTTTAATTATAATACTAAGTAATTTAGCTGTTATAGCCAGCCATCGCTCAAGCATCATATCTAGTAACAAACTTTTTACAAAACAAGATTACAAAATTTTCTTAAAATAATATGCAATCGATAACTTTACAGTATAAATAATAACATTTTATCAAGATTTTTTAGATTTTATGACTCACTTACAATCTCATAAAGTGAATACTTAATACCACTGAGTAGTTAGTGAATATCTTACCATGATATATCAAAGCTACAGTTACCTAGTATCACAAGTTCACTTAGAACAAAAAAATTAATTTTTTAAAGAATCTTAAGTTAAAAATTAGTCTAGTCATATTTAAATAATCAAAAATGAAGGGAAAACTGGACAATGCATCAGGAAAAAATTACGTAAGGAAAATGGAAAAAAAATTGTGTTATGAATTCTGAGTTCTAAAAAGTTGAACAAAATAAAAATCATGGAATTTTATAGATCTGACGTAGTAATTTTTGAAACAAAAATATTATGTCGAAGGTGACATTCTTTTTTTTAAACAAATATTAAAGAATTCTTCTGTACATGTTAACACGTATTTTTATAAATTTATTAGTACAGTATTAGATGTAGTGCATTCACATATATGTTGTATTATTTATTTAAAAATACATTTACATTATGTCTGCCATGCATTTAGCAGAAAATATACTTTTAGAAAACTTATTAAAATAGGAATCTAATTTTACAAAATTTATGTGTTATACCATTATTTTTTTTAAATTTTGTTCTTTATAATACTGTTTTATCACATGATACTCTCAATAAGATTTTTATTACTTTTCTTAAACTGGAGATGAATTGAATTTTGCATGAAACAAAAAAGTTCAAGTTGCATTTGTTAAAATAATCAAGGCAAAGATGTTAATGTAATATCATCTTTGCCTTGATTATTTTATATAAGACAAGAAAAATAAAAAACATTTTTTTAAGTCAATCCTACTTTGAATGGATGAATAGAAAGTATTTTATTAGCGATTGAAAATTTGAACAAGATATGTACATATATATAGGGAAAGAGTGAACTAATAGCAGGAATTGAAAAAAGAGCATGATTTATCTGCATTGTTGTAACAATGGACACCAGGTTTGGCTGAAAAACCGGTTTACGACGCTATTTTTGTCGTTCTTTTAACAGTTACATTGTTAAAACAATGGGGACAAATCTAAGTTGGCATCAAAAACTGGTAATTAATTTAATTAATTAACCGGTAATTAATGAATTAATATTTGAAAAAATTGTATTAACATCAAGTGTCTACTACAAGTTTTAAAGAACTTATTTGAACTTGAGTGGATGAATAGAAAAAATTTTATTAACGATCGAAAATTTAAACAAGATATATATATGTATATAATGAGAGAGAGAGAGAGAGCTAATAGCAGGAACTGAAAAACAACAGTACTTTTATTTGTGATCTAAAATTGCTCCTTTGCAAGATTCGCATGCATCTTATTTTGGATTGTGAATCTGTTCTTTATTTATAAATAGTTGTTCCTTGATTCATAAAATTTTGCATCTGAATTAATTTAAATATTTCTCTTCAATTTACAAAAGTATTTCCTTTACATATTTTGTGTGTAAAGTTTATCCTCCAATACTTTCTTCCCTCTATCATAAATACAAATAACTTGCTTTTCATGGTTTGTTTTCTGGTAATCTCATCAACTGTATGGTTTTTTTCCATTTAAAATAAAAAAGGCTATCCTCATTCAGGGACGTCTTAAGGTATGGGCTAACTGGGCCCGGGCCCACGGCCTCTGCCTCTGCGGGGCCTTGTTTCCTTTTCGACTGAGCCTTAATTCAAATAATTTTAACAGTCCAATGTTATTTCCGGTTATTTTCTACGAAAACTGAGAGTTTCGGACTATATGTCAGCCGGCAACAGTGGCAAGACTATATTATTACGTGATGACCATCGTCCATGTCTAGATCTACCACCACACACTAAAAGTCCTTAAGTCAAAGAGCGATCGATCCGATTCGAGCTTTCCTAAGTCTGGTGGCGTACCGGAGAGCATTAGGAATCCCCTGCAAAGTCAGGTTTTGGGACTTAAATCAGATTTTACAAAAGGAACGTACTTGGTGTCAGTCAGGCTTTGGGTTCCCTAGAATCCTAGCCCCCCCCCCTCACTTTTGGGGTTGCGGGGTTGTACGTTAAGTTACTGAGTAAGTCATGTACATTTGATTGTTTCGAGTTTTTGTTTGTACGAGTATTTGAAAATATATGCTATAAATTATCTATTTTTAAGAGTCATAGGAGGGGCCTACATTTGTGTGGGGGCCCAGTGCCTACTTTTAAGTAGGACCCAGGGCCTCAATAAGTTTTAAGACGTCCCTATCCTCATTCACTCATTAGAATAAATTTTACTTCATTGACACATGTATTCAAAAATCTACTCAAAGTAGCACACATCAGATGAGAATCACAATATATATATACTAAACAATGTGCAAGAGCAAATTGTGCAACAGCCCATGGCGGGCCAAGGCCTACCGTAACCATCTCAATTTTCGTGACCTTTGGCGCAGAGGTGCATGAGCAGTTGTTCCGTTCAGGTGGACGCGAAAATTCCCAGTGTTTGCTTCCCAAGCAAGTTTGGTTCTCATTTATCGACCCACTGAAGGGATGAAAGCCTGAGTCGACATTGCCCAGCCCAGGGTTTGAACCCCGAACCCGTGACATGGAAGCGCGATATGTTACCACTCGGCCTATATTACATAATCAAGCGACGAGAAATTTCTATTATTTTTAGAAATTACTCAAATGTTTAAGGAAAAGTTTCAACCGCTCTGTAAGGTAGGCTATTCAGAAACTCTTTGAATAAGTATCGCAAAGGAATCAGTCAAAAATTAGAAGTTTTGTTCTTTTAATGAAGAATCACAAATAAAACTGCCCGAATATAGGTTTTAATCTTTTAATGCGAGATGAAATATCGTTTTCGTAATTATGATTTAGAGGAGAAAAATATATAAGATTAGAATTTTAAGTAATTATTAAGAAAAAATATTACATACGTATATACAACCAAAATATGTGCTTTGAATATCCTTTGAATTAATGTTTAATTTTACATGATTAAAACTACCCACCATGTTTTTTCTTTCAGAAATGCGGTATGGAACTGGGTGAAATGGCCCTGAAACAAGTTGAATTATCAGACGAATGTAAAGCAGAAATTGAGAAGAAAAAAGAAGAAATGAAGGAGGGAAATAAAGAATAATCTTAATGAAACGCATTTTTCCTTTTAATGTGATTGTAACAGCATTCGATTACTGAAATTAAACATTTGATAAATGAAACGGAAAGCAAATGTAGCTTATGTAAAAAAAGCACGATGTATTTCTATTCATAGTTAAATTTCCATTAAATGCATACATATTACGGTTTTGTGTCTTTCGTTCTATGATTAAAATGAGAATATATGAAACACAAACAAACAAACAAAAACACATTGACTCGGCTATACAATGGTTACTGAAATACAGATAATATCGCATCTATGTATAGATAAAAACGTTTCCATATGATAATTTTTATCTTAATTATACAATAATCACATAACTAAAATTTAAACATTCCCTTTAACAAATGATCTCGCTTCGTAATATACACACATTCAGTAGAGTCCTAAAAACTCGGCCAAATGTGGACCGAGGGGTGTCCGAGTTTGTGAAAATACCGGATTATCGAGAAGGGGATTGAGAATAATATGTCCGTGTCTTTCTACAGAAAATACTGTACTGTACTTGTACTGATTGTTTGTTTCAGAATACAGCAAAAAATAAACTGAACAAATATCCTCAAAAGAAATAAAAAATACATTATGAAATCATACAGCTGTCTGCACTGAAAATTTAGTAGCCAATTTCGGAAAACTGGCTACTTTTTTTGTCTGAAGAAATGCGTAATATACTGTTTTCTTGCATGCTGCATTTTACTGCTTCTTTAAGAAGAAACTAAAAGTCCACTACCGACGATACGTTTACCACTACATCTGATACGTTTGACAAAGACGAATTTGTGCCATCTTTACCGCCATCTTGTTCATGACGTAGAGAACCAAAGAAACCCATTGATTAGAATTCCAAGCAATTTTTATTTGGAAGAATTATTTCAGCTCACTGGGAAAAAGTTGTTCGGAGCCGTTGCTATGGCAATTAGATAGAAATTGTTCGGAATTGTTTGCTTGCAAGGAAAATTGCTCTAAATACGTATACTGTGATAAGGCCTTAAATCTAATGCATTCCAATCCTCTAAGTTTTGTAAACCTTTGCACTAACGAGAATAAAACTATTTTCCAAAATCCAGGATCAAAAACAACAGAATATTTACTACCTAGTAGTAAATATAAAGAAAATACGTTTAATATTTTTTATTACATTATAATAAGACTTGCAAGAAACCACACTAAGAAGAGAGGTTGTCCAGGAGCTGAATTTGACTTATAAGTTTCCTACGATGTTATCCGCGTTGGGTAACGCGGCTTTAGAAACTCGTACTCAAACAAACTCCAAAAGAAACTTGAATCTATTTTGCATACACATTTATAGTTTACCTTTCAATTTTTTTTATTTTGATTCGTGGAAACCCTGGATATGATTTGTGGAACTCTAGTGTTCCGTGGAATACAGTTTGAAGACCCCCGCAACATCGCATTAGTACAGTGGTCTTCAACCTGTGCCACGAGGCATGCCCAGGGGTTCCGCGAGTCACAATAAAAAAAATCGAAAAGAAAGTTATAAATATCTATGCAAAAGGGATTCACGTTTTCTGTGAAGTTTGTATAACCAAAATTACTCATCGCGGAACCCAGTCACACACACATTAAAATTTTAAAACTACTATAGATTGTTAATATTCCATTGTTTACTATTCCGGGTTCTATGAATTAATTTTGTACTCATTAGTACAATATTTTGAAAATTTAAATAATTTTCTGATGGTAAATACCCTTTTTTTATTTGTAGGGGGAAGAAACACTTTTAATGTGTATGAAAGAGAAGAAACAACTTATCGACATTCCAACAGATTTGACGTTAAAATCTAAATTTAAGCAAAAATAGCGTCTAAATTTTAGTTGCAAATTCATGCAGAATACACTTGATTTCCTCCGTAGCTATAAACATTTTAATACCATTCAAAACAACGTATTTAAGTGAAATTATTTATGAAAACGTATGTCGCAGCAAAAGTAAATTAAATGCAGTATATGAAATGAGATAGCAGATAGTTTCAATACACCTGGACTTCAACAGTTCGTGTAAAAAATGCAAGATCATATCCCAGTTGCTAAATATAATGAATGGATAGATGAAACTTGGTTTACAAATTAATATTATTAGTAAGTAAATTATTTCATTAACATTTTTGAACATAACAAATATAAAACGTTTTTAATTTTCTTTACATAAAGCACTTATAACATGTTGATCAACTTTCAATTTTCTTTTAAGGCATATTCTTTTGTTGTTTCAAATGCCTTTGGGGCAGGAAAGCCTACACCGAGTCCATTTCAGCTTTCTGCATAATAATGTCACAAACCAGGTCTAGATCCCCAAATGACTGTCCAAGGGAAATGTCCCAGCAATCGAGAATATAAGCAGAAGAAATAGGGAGAGAGAGCAGGGACAGGTAAAGAAAGACTTTACCCCCCAGCACAAAGGTCATACCACGCAAGCGCGCCAAAGCCACATATTCTTTTAAACGTGTTGAATGGGGTTCCCCGAAAACACCTTACAGTTAGTTATAAGGGTTCCCTGAATTAAAAAAGTTTGAAGAGCATTGCATTTTATAAAAAAATGAACACGCATAATTGCTCTTAGACTTTTACTCTCCATTGCTTTTATGCATCGTCCTTTTGAGCTGAAAAGAGACCCTTTTAATGGCTCCTTGAAAAATTCTAATAATAATTTTTCCACGCCTTTCAGAATCTCAACGCTTTTTGGATTTTTTAAAATACTTCTATTTTTGTCAGCAAGATTACCGACACGTGGTAATCATATTTTATGCTAAGTCGGTCCTCAAAGTCACTATTAATCAAAGCATAGGTTCCCACACTTTTTAACCTCATAGACCCCCCTAACAGGTTTTCCAGTTTGGGGTAGACCCCCAACTTACCTAATATTAAATTTGTGCAAATTTATCAACTTAAATGTGTTTTTGACAGCAGGCATTGAGCTATTTACTTTAAAAGATTAAAACTTAAGAAAACACATTATAGAAAATTTAATTAATGCATAAAATAACTGAAAGAGAGTAGCAAACAAAAGCTTTTAGAGAGAGGGAGGAATCTGGGAATGCAATAATAAATTTCAACATTTGGGCATCAATCTAATCAGGTTTTAGCACTTAATATATCTCCTCGGTTAATAGTGTCCAGGATTTCCTTCTTACTTTTTTGTTTTGGAGATTGGCAAGTGCACTGAAACTCCTTCGCAATCGGAAAAACAATTAAAAACTTTCTCAAGATATTTTATAACATGGAATAAATAACAGGTATATATTTTTAAAGCTAAAATTGTTGACACCATTTCTAAACTTTACTTTAAGATCTTCGTTTGTGCATATTCCTAGAGCTTAATTCTTATAATCTGACATTTTTTTTTCAAAGTGACCATATGAATTCATTGACTACTGTGGTACTACGATGGTCAAAACATTCTCAAACATAGTTTCAAAATCTAAAAAAAAAAGAATTTAAATGTTGGGGACGTCCAAAATTATGCTCTTTTAGCTTAAATCTGGCAAGAAAGGCTGCGTGAAATGTGGTCCTTGTTTTAATAAAATTTATGCTGTCGCCTTGTAACTGCAAATAAATCTCATTAAATTTATTAAATAAATCTGTTAAATAGGTAAATTTACTTACCACTTGATTAAATTTCCTTTTAATACTAGTCACACTCTGGTTTGATAAGAGCCACTATTGTAGACCCCCATTTACACCTCATAGACCCCCAGATTTTTCTTTTGCTGTCGTGGACCCCTTGCAGGTCGTCATAGACCACTTTGGGAATCACTGATTCAAAGGATTGAAAAAATAATCTTTGAACTTGCAAACGATCTTTTCGGCTAAGACACCCTTTTGGCAGAGAAGCAAAGAGAGAATCCAGAAAATTTCCGTAAATATTTTTTTTTTCAATGTGGCTGCATTTTAGTAACTCGCCCTTTGCAGACACGGCAAGTCCCCAAATGTGAGAGACATTTCATGGTGGCACCCTCTAGTGGCAGCTTCGTACTGAAATTTGGACGCTTGTATTAATTTAATTCAAACTCTTGTCGTATGCTAAAAACTGCAGGGATTTAATTTTGCCGAAAGTACCACAGCCAAATTGATACTAAAGGGAACTTTTACATGCCACATAATCTTATGACATGCACGCCAACGATTTTCGCATCCAGAAAATCTAACGACCCCAACTGGGGTCGAACCCGCAATATCAGGTTTACGAAGGGGGCACTCCACCTCTAGGCCACCGGAGCCGACGATTTTCCGTAAATATAGATACATATAAAAAAGTACAGAAAATAAAAAAAAATTTCAATCATACAAAATGATGAATACAATATTCATCGGGAAGAAAATTAAAATTCTTTTACAAACAGGAAGCTTCCTTCAGTACTCAACATAATCACCACTTTCATTTAAATATTTGTCGTGTCTCATCACGAGCTTCAGAATTTCCAAGTTATACTCTTCTGCCACTAATGCATCAGGAACAAAGAGATCACTGCATTTTCTAACTTTTCATCACTTCCAAAACGTTTACCATTTAGAAACTCTTGCCTTCTTTTCCAACAACTTAGGAAAAAGATAGCAATCGGTGAAAGCAAGGTCCAGATTATCGTATTTTATTTGAATACAGTGAACACGAGGCTTAATGCACTGATGGCAGGGGACAGGAATTCTGAAGCACATGAAGCAACACGATAAATGTTTCAACGAATGAGGTGATTTTGTAGAGCGGTGAAGGAAAACTCAAGGTATATAACAGAATAATTTTTTCCAATAAGTATTAAAATTTTCATTTTATGTAACTAATCAAGCATTATTTTCTGGATTATCCTCCTATAATCGTTTAGTCGCCAAATCTGGAAATGGGATCTGAAATGAGTCGCCAGATGCGGGATGGGATCTGAGAATGGGAAATCGTTAATTCTGATGACTCGGATCAGGACAATGGAACCAAATTATTAAAGTGTTGTATTGTCATCGGTCCTGGACAAGTGAGCAAAATTTCGAATTAATCTGACCTTTTAAAGTGGGCAGAAATTGAGTTCGTACATTTCGTTACATACAAGTGAAGCTTATAAAAGGGTGTTAAAAAATTTCCTATCACTTGATTTAATAATTTTTTTGAAATTTTAGAAAAGTGACACCTTTTATCACATCATTAGGTACAGTGACTAAATGTCCCAATTTTTACATTGATATTATTTCTAACGCTATCTTAAAAAGCCATGCTATTAATCACAGTTACAAATCGGGCAAAGCACTTAGCTAATTTACTTAACCAGAAAGCGGTTGCGCGGGGCACAGAGTCAACCCAGGCTTACGAAATCTTTGATTGTGGGAAAACTGTTTATTTGTTACCTATGACTTCAGTATCCTCCTATATGACAGAGAGTCTTCATGGAAACTAAAATGTATTTGACAAATATCTCCATCTTTTTCGGAAATGGCAAACTTTTTTAATAATCTTAAAGTACTTGGAATGAATATTCTCAGAAAAAAACATAATAATAATAATAAAAATATTTCGGCGCATTTAGGAACTAAATATGCATTTGATTTATTACTTTGTTATACAAAATAGCAAATTTTTTTCCGGTATGTACTTTTTTATGGAAAGCCCAATCCCCCCATAAAAGCACCAATTCTTCATTTTATTACTAATGTTGAAATGCGAAACGGAAAATATACTAAACAATTATCATCAAAATGCATATAAATTCACAAAAGAATGCCAATACTATTTATAATAAACATCTCCATAAGAAACTTAACAAATAACATGAAAGCTATGTACTAAATTCATGTGACGTCATAATCACACGATAAGTTTTAAACCACGTGTTTTTAGCCAATCAAGTTCAAAAACACATGTGACGTCATAGGCACGATAAATGCAATTATCTATTTTCAGCAAATCAGTTCATGCACTTCGTTGTTGCCAAATTACACTTTTTACGGAATTTTTTTTTTAAATTAATATTTGTCACTTTATTTAAAAGTACATGTATAAAACAAGACTTTTTTTCTTTAATTTTAAAAAAAATTTTGCAGAAATTTCTTTTTATAACTCTTGAGCATCTTTACCCAATCATGCAATTTGAAACTTTACCTAAGTTTTACAAATAGAATAAAAAGTACGAGCTAGTTTATTGTCCGTTTTGAATTCAATGTAGAACACGTGTTTATAATATCATGTGACCGTCATGAATTTAGTTCATAAGAAAATTAATTATGAAATGCAATCGTTACATATAAGAGCAGTATACGACAAAATAAAATATTATTTAAGTTATGCGCAACATAGCACTTTTTCTACGATTTTGTAAGCAATCGATTTGTAAGATGTTTGAGTGCATCAACTTTTTATTCCTTATTTCATTAATTTTTCAGGAACCATTTAGAAATTTCTTGAGTAGTTAGCCGGAAGAAGATCGAGAAGTTGTGGTGGTTTAAAACAGATTCTTGTTTTTTATGCTATACATATAACATAAGTTAACTATATATATAAATAGCATGACTATAACATAAGCTATTTAATACATAACAATAAAGAACAATAAAATCACAGCAAATCAAAGCAGCTCTATGAATTATTTCCAATCGTATAAAATGAATGCATAATATTTGTATTATGTCAAAATTAATCAAGTGAAGAGTTATGTATAGTATCACCATTCATAAAATACAAAAAAAACTTCTTTTTTTAAATTAAAAAAAATTAAAGATATGAATATTACAATCCAGCCATATTAAAATAATCAAAAATAACAAAATAATTTACTTCTGACATAAAAAAATATCTAACAAAAACTCCGAAGGAAAAAAATACATAATGAATTTAGAATTTCAACAATTTAAAGCTTATGGAATTTAAACCATCAGAAAAAAAAAATTTAAACCTAGAAATAATACATCGAAGCATATATTACTTTCTTTAAGAGACATATTACACAGAAAAGGACCAAAATATCTTATGTTTTATTACCTCATTTTAATTGTGTGACTTTTCTATACATGTGTAAAAATTTTCGTAGCTCTAGCTGCATCATTTGGCTAGTTATTTAAAGCAGATGTCAAATTTAAAACTGAAACTAAAACACGTGTCGTCTACAATTTTTGCAGACTTTTAAAAAAAAATTTCTCAGGTTTATACTTATATCTACACTAGCTGGTATACCCGTTCTTCACACGGTTGAACAGATTAAACAATACACATTAAAGAATAAAGAAGTTTTGAACTAGTTAAACAAAAAAAAGCTTTTTGCATATCTCAACTAAATAAAAATAACCATAATTGTTACATTTTAAGTCTGTAGATCTAATAGCTGATAAAAAGGATTTTTTTTTATTTATAACGCCCCCTAATTCTCTAGTGAGTCGATTTTTGAAAACACATTTTTAAGCTGATCTCTGCTGAGCAAAAGTAACACATTGTTACAAATTTAGTGTTATGAACGCTTATAGTAGTGTAAATAACTTATATCTGGGTGCGTAAGACGTTAATATTATTTTCTGCTGTATTTATTTTATGTTAAAATTGTAATATTCGCAAGCAACGCCATTCCTTACATTATAATGGCGATTCAATGGAAACATAGCGTAATTTTTGGCGATGAGTCAAGTTGGCATCATTTTTAGCGACCATGTAGGCTACTTGGCGATTGATTGAACAGTGCAACAGTTGTTATGCTGTAGCGCCACCTGGTGGGGAGCTGTAACAAAGAGGATAGCACATAAACCTTCACCAAAAGATACATAAACATGTCAATTTTCATAGTGATCGGTTGAACAGTGTTGTAGTGAAGCGAGAAAATATATACAAACAACCATTTATAAATATATGTATTTCTCAAACTGTGGGGGCGTGAGCATATCAAAAAGTCTAAAATAAAAGATAATTTTAAAGGAATTATTAATTTACTGAAAGGAAACAAAACAAAATGTATTCAGACATAATTTTAAAAAATACACGTTGCTCTTTTATTGCAATCTGTTCCAATTTAAAAATTAAAAAGGAAATGTAACATAATACTTTTTGTTGGCACCATGTCCACTTCCGGTATTGTCACTTGTCGCGCACCCTACAACTACTCACTTCTACGACATTACTCATACCGACTGGACATACCATACCGCTCGCCCTATCATACGAAAGTACCTCTTGTCACATTAAGTGTATCTGTTGATACTTTAATTCTGAAATATATAAAGATAAATTGTTCATAATGATTACCCTCATATTGATGATAAATAAATCTTTGTTTTGGATTAAAATTCATTTCTCTCTCATTTGAATTTATCAACATTAATTTTAATGCTAGCATCCTGCCGCATTTATAAGCCTACCTATTTACCCTTTTCTTATTACTTACACAAGTAACTTACTTAAAATATCTGTAGAGAATTTAAGAGTAACATTTTCAAAATTTAATACTTATCTTAATAATTTGGACGATTTATAATTAAGGTCGCATTGCAGCTTTAACGTCAAAGCACATTATTATTGTATTCAATATATTGTTATTGCATGGGGGGCATGATGAAAATTAAACTCTTCTGGTTGTTTTGTATAGAATGCCTGATGATTCTCTCTATGCATGGAATAAGGATTTAAATAAATAGATTTTATTTATTTATCTTGAATTTCACAAAGCTAGGTTAAGGTGTGTGTTTTTACTGTTTTTATAGCGGCCCAACACGATAAAATTCTTTAAAGTTTCACTTGCAATACTAATCTCCTCCATAGAATTATGGAAAACACTCAAACGAAAAAAAAAATAGTTTAAAAATATTTAAATCTCTATGTTGTATAAAAAAATTTTAAATATTGAAATATTTTTACAAAAATTTTAAATTTAAAATAATTCCTTGTGTTTTTCTTCTCAAATATGTATTTTATGTATGTTCAGATAGGGTACATGTACACATTTTCATACAAATATGTAAATAAAAAAAATATACACTGGGCACCGTGTTCCCCTTTTTTACTATACACTTTAACACAAGTTTTCATAAATTAATTCGTGCATACTAATTGCAATAAAAAAAAATTGAGTTTATTCTCATACATTATGCATGCATTTAAAATGCACTTGTATCGTCTTCTCTTTTTTCACAATACTTACATATGAATAAACTTGCTGTACCATTTCTTTAAATAATTTTTTTTTAATTTTTTCAGAATTACTGAAAGTTATAATTACGTTTATTTCTTTCCCCAGAAATGCACCATTAAAATGTTCAGAAATGTCTTGTCGGAACCAATTGGAGATGAAATATCGGACGATTGTGTTGCAAAAGCGGATCAGATGCATGGAGGACTTATTGAACCGAAAGAATAATCTTAAGCCTAATATCAGGTGAATGTAAAGAAGAAAAACAAAATTACGGGAGGGGGGAATTATTTTTAACTCCCCCCCCCATGCAATGCCGATTTCTTCTCCTTAAACCTTGTAATGCCATGCGATTACGGAGGGGGGGGGGAACGACATCCAATAAATGGAACGAATAGCAAGTAAAACTTATGTATAGAACTCGGATGTGTTTTGTTTCAAAGTTTCGATAATAAATTTCCATTCCATGCACATTCTTTTTGTCTCTTTCTTTCTATGGTTGTTGATACGAAAATAACTAAAAATATAAGAAAATATAAAACACATTAAAACTAAACTCAATGGCGGAACAGTCCTTTAGGGTCACGGCCTACCGTGCCCATCTCAGTTTTTGTGACCATGGGCACTGATTTACATGAGCATATGTTCCGATCAGGTGGTCAGCCTGAAGCGAAAACCCTAGTGTTTGGTTCCGAAGCAAGTTTGGTAGTCCTTTATCTGCCCACTGAAGGGATGAAAGACTGAGTCGACCTTGCCTAGCCCGGGATTTGAGCCCCAAACCTGTGGCGTGGAAATGCTATTTGCTACCACTCAGCCATGCGTGTGTGTAATTAAAAACGCTTCTAAAAGAAGAACATTATTATCTTAATCTTATTATTATTATCTTACTCTTATCTTATTAAAAGGTTTTAACCAGTTTGCTTCAGCAGATATGTACTTTGGCATGTGCTGCGGGCAACTACATAACTGAAAAGCAAATAAATTAAGCGCCATTGTAAAGACTGATAAACTAGTTACAATCAGTTACGGATATGGATAAGACGAAGGACACCAGTCATATCATTAAGAATCATCTACTTGATATAGATTAAAAACGTCATCACAAAAAGGCATCTCTGACGATTGCATATCACAGGGCGCAAATATACACATGAGTACCGGAATACATTCACGTAAAAAAATATTCATTATAGTCAGTTACATTGAATTCAGAAAAAATGAAGTTTCTATATAAAATGGTTTCCAATTTTTCTCACTATATTCCAGTTGCATAAAAAAAACAAGTCTTAAGCTTTAAAAGTGAAGAATAAGCCTTTTTGGATGTGTTGGAGTGGAAAAGTAAAATGGCAGTATTATATAAAATAAACTTTATTTCCAACACAACACAACGAATTAGTAAGTTCAAATTTTATATTCCCTTCGTCAGAGTTGAATTCTGTGAAAATAGAAGAAATGCCAGAAAACATTTCTTCCCACCAATGAGATTCAATAAGAGGTTCTAACTGCCAATAAGACGCAAGAGGATCAAGGATCCGATACTATGAAAGTATACCACACCTTTAGTATTTCCGAATGATTCAAATATTTTAACATAGTATTCCGTAGATTAATTTACTGTTATATAGTCTTTAAAACATATTCAGTTGAAGATGCTATCATAAGTATATCCTATATGTTTTCTTACGAGGAATCCAATTTTAATTATTGAAAGTCACTTTTCCTCCACAGTCAGATTAAATACTCCAAGAAAGATGTACATTTCTACAGACAGAAAGATTACATGATCTCCTTCAAAAAATTGTCAAATTTAGAAATATTGAAGTAAATATGTATACCATTATTGTGTGTTGTCAATAAATTTCAGACTATTGATTCTTCTTTTAAGTGCTGAACTTCTGTTATAAATACAGTATACCTGAGAACTCAACAATCATAAAAACTAAGCGCATACGAGGTGCCCTTAAAATAACCAAAGATTTGAAAATTAAAGAAAAATGGAAGGTGATAGGAATATACAAATTACAGCATTCTACTTTGCTAACCAGGGAATTCATTCTTACCAAGTTTCAAAATTAGTGACACAGTTCGACAAAAGGTGGCGTTTCCGGGAAAAACTATCAAATAAAATTTCCATAATAACCACCATTTTCTGCAAAAACATGGCGCAGTCTGAGCACAAAATTAACGGACAACAATGAAAACATTTCATTTGAATGGTTTGACATGCATCAGAAATGAACTGTTCATATTCAACTGACATTTGTGAATTATTACGATACATCTCATTTTTTCACATAACCTTAAAGAAAAAAAAATCACATGGCGTTAAATCTGAAGAATAGGTAAACCATTGTATGCCACTTTGGTAGTTCAAGGCTATGACAAGATCATTGACTTCGAGATCGCTGTTGGATGACCTGCTGATTGAAAGAAATATTTGCCACTGTAAGTGCTGCGATTGGTTGACCAACAATTCCAGGAAGGTCATTATTGGCATGCCCAATACATAAAAATGTCCCGAACAGTTATTTTGCCGGTACGTTTCAAACATTGAATTTTCTTTGAAAACTGCGCCTAGTTAAAACAAAAATAATGTTCAGATGAGGAAACTCAAAACCAAGAAGTAGTCAATGTTCCAACAGGTAAACAGTTTTCAAAGTTAACACCCAAATGCTGAGAAATTACTAGAATACCGATCTGACGGGATGGACATAAAGCATTGCCTTATAGTTTTTTCAGTCGGAAGTAACACCAATTGACGAACCTTGTAATTAAATATGAATCTTAGAGAGAATTGATTCCCTGGCTACCGAAACACAATGCAGCAAGCCATATGTTTCTATCACCTTCTGTTTTTCTTTAATTTATTGATGTGTAACATCTTTCCTCTCGATTGCTGGAAATTTGTGGGAATGATTTCGTGAAAAGGGACGGAAATGCGTAACAGGAAGTTGGGGAAGCTCGCGCTATTCAGTGAAGTTCTGTTTTTTCTCCTTCCTTCGGGAGGGGCTCCGCCCCCACCCTCTGCGGTCTAGGCCGTGGGGTCTTTGTTTTTGTTTTCTCACTTTAGGATCAGAGAAGCTAAGTCCTTTAGGCAGAGACGTGGTTAGACAATGACGAACGTGTTTCGATACCTGACTTCGATTGCTGCGTACAATTTAAACGACCGGGTCACAGAGTAGCTGGTGTTGCGATCTATCGTAAACAGAACAACTCACATGTTGTAGCTCGACATATGGATATTACTTATCGTCAAACAAGTCAAGATATTGGGGACATATGTGCGACAAAATGCTTATTTGAAAATGGACAAACAGTGATTTCGTTGGTCGTATACATTTCTCCGAATCAAACGGTTCAAAAAATTAAAGATTTCCTGCATTTTTTACTTTTACCATATACCGAAGGCGGTTCTGCTTTAAAAAAAAATTTAAAAACTATCACTCGCTTCCCTTGATATTGAGTGGTGATTTTAAAGTTAATTTCAGTTTGCTAGAAGACGAGCCACTCCATGGCTTTTTTGAATGATGAACTCAAGCTCGAAATGAACACAAATCGAAATGTTTCGAAAACTAACAATGGTACTGTTATTGACGCTATTTTTCACAACGGTTTTTAAATACTTTGAAAACACAAGTATATGTGTCATATTTTAGTTATCATAAATTATCATTACCGCTCTTCCCCAAATTGAACAAGAATAATTATTTTTGATAAAAAATTGCATTACTCCTTGTGTTAATTAAATAAAATTTTCATTAAAGATATATAATTAATCCATAGAAAATTATTTCCAATCATACTCGATTCATTTTTTTCAGGATTTAAGTTGCTATTGCGAATTTATTACGATAACATGTCAGATGTTACACATCGTATGCGACTACTGTAAGGCTCGTTTATTTTATTTTTTTCAAATTATCGATCCTTTTCTGGACACTAGGTAGAATTAACAGAAAAATATAAAATTAAAACGTGTTTAAATCCCTTCTAACCAGCGGCACAGCTAAAGGTGTGGAAATAACTAAAGGATCATACGACATGATGAATTCCAATTATTTTATTTATCACTACAAACAACTCAAAGACAAATAACACTATGAATAAGATAATTCAATTCAATAATAGAGCGACAGAGAGAGAGACGAGATTCGCGTTTGGGGAGAATATGTTCAATATTGCGGCTCTTCCTTTAATATTACTTTACACAGAGATTACGTATTTAATGCCCGCACTATTAGTTCAACTTAATTTAAGGTCACAGTACCTGAACTCATGCAGTCTTCTATTTAATTCAAGTTGACTTTAACACTTCTGGTTAGCTAATCTTATCACTTTCTTGTTATCTAAACTTCTGGCTTTCTTACTTTTTGTTTACGAATGCACTTCACTGCCAATTCACTTCACTTCTAATCTACTCACAATTCCCTTACTCTGAAAATCGCGAAGAAGGAATATATATATTAAACTTAATTTGCATATCACGTTTTCTTCTTATAGGAGAAGATTGGTTAAAAATTCTGGCCCAAAAGAATTCCCACGAGGATTAGTGGAAAGACGCGTATAGATCCGCCACAAAATCATCAGTAAAATTGTTTGTGTGTGTGTGTGTTTGTAATTGCTGAAAGAAGCATTAACTTAATTGCTAATGAGTCTAACAAAACTAAAATGCTTACGCGGTTCTCAATATCTATGCATAAAGAAATACGAAACGAAAATCAAAGCTTTTAAGAAATTCTGAGCAGTTTGCTATAATTCTTTAATACTTTATAAACATATGGAACATTTTCTGAGATTATAACTGCATAACAAACATTTTTAAACATCAAAGGAAGGTGACATCTAAAAATTATATTTTTAAACCATTTACTAGTTAGTATTCTGCTTTCGTGCATTTTCTTCCTAAGTTATCCGACTACTTGCGACAACTATTTTTTAAAAAAATGGAGATATGGAGATTATTTTGTGGTTTTTAGATTTATTTAGTATATTTTAAGAAAATGTGCTAAAATTATAAGAAGAGAAAAAGAAATTATAATAACTAAAATGGGAAAAAAATGGGTAAAAATTTACAAAAAATAACATAAAAGCAATTCATTTTTTACCAAATTTTGTGAACAAATTTTCAATTTTTCAAGTTAGAGTGTTTTTATATTATTCATTTTTGAAATGACCTTCATGAAAAGAGATATTTTAATTTTTACAAAAACTAAAGCCCTTCATCTTAATTATTATATAAAATTGCTTAAAAAAACAATGATTATATTAACAAAAGGGATCGTAAATTTTGTAATAAAATAATGATTAAAAAATCTGAAGGTTAAAACACTTCTACTATTATACTGAACATACACAAAAAATTTCAGTTAATTATTTTCAAAACTTTTGTAGAAATATCTGTCCTCGTTCGAGCATTTTCAAAAAAAAACACACATTTCGAGTAAAAAAAAACGCGTTTTAAAGTTTTACATATCTAACTTAAAGTAATGGCATCTGCTTTTACTAAAACACTTGTAGTTTTTGTTCTAGAGAACACAAAATAAAAAACTTGATATTTTAATAAACCTATTAAGATGGCCTATAAAATAAAATCATTAAAAAAAATAAGTCAATTTGTGGCAAAATTCACAATTTTAGGGTAGTCGGATACCTTAAATATCGAAATGATATTTTGAGAAAAAATAACTCCTAAAATGTATCGATGACATTAAATGAATTCCGTATGATAGACATATGCACATTTTACGAACACCCAGTCATTAAATTCTTTAAACAAACTTCCGAAACACATGAAACAACCCTTCAAGTTTACAAGATCCGCACAGAAAAATCCAAATGAAGAGAGAGCCACTTCAAATTACTTTAATTAGCAACAAAACCTTCGAAAACGCTGCAACCCTCACACGTAATTAGTTCACCAACAAAACCGCAGACGAGTGCGAAACTTCGCAAATCAGCACTCGGATAACGGACGATAACATCTAAACTCATCTCTACCCGAGTTCTCACGCAAGGCAACAATTAACGAATTATTCATAACTTTGGGAACGATGCTAAATTATTAAATTGCTGTTTTCGCAAAATATTTCGCGTTTAAATACTAAAATATAGATGGTACTTTTTTCTCAAGTAAAGATAAAATATTGGAAGTTCAAGATGTTTTGTGAAGAGACTGCTAGATTTATTTGCAACTGTTTATGTACTTTTTAATTGAAAATATAAGGAAAATGTGATGTTTTGTAACTGATGTCAAGTAAAATCAATACTAGACTAGAATGAGATATCAATATCATTAACTTTCCCTGATAGATTTGTCGTATATAATATTTCTATGGTAACTATAGTGGGAATGAAAACATAAGTAAACAAGGAAATCATTGGTTATTTTTAATCAAAAGTTATTTGAAGCTTCTTCAGAAAAGAAAACTTTTTTTTACTGAACTAAATTAATTACGCCCTACAAAGAAATTCAAAATTGCACTTAGAAAAAAATATAACAAAAAATATAACTCACCATGTACAATAAAACAAGAAAAAAAAAGATTTAAGTCAATTCCTACTTTGAAAGGATGAATAGAAAGTATTTTATTAACGATTGAAAATTCGAAGATAAAAAATACAGATATTTATATGTATAGGGAAAGAGTGAACTAAAATAGTAAGAATTGAAAAAAGCGCATGATTTGTCTGCATTGTTGTAATAATGCACACCCGGTTTGGCTAGTTTCAGTGAAAAACCAGTTTTTAAAGCCAACTTTTGTCATTGTTTCAACAGTTACATTGTTACAATAATGGAGACGAATTTAAGTTGGCGTCAAAAATTGGTAAATAATTTAATTTAATTTAATTAATGAATAAATATTTGAAAAAACTGTATTAACATCAAGTGTCATCCAGTACAAACTTAAAAAATGTATTTGAACTTGATTGGATGAATTTTTAGTTTTATTAGCGATTGAGAATTTGAAATAAATATATAAATATATAGAGAGAGTAAGCTAATAGTAGAAATTGAACAACACTATTTAAATCATTCGTCCCTACTTGTCGATAACAAACCCATTTGTTTAATGTGTGTGATCAAAATCACTCCACACACTAGTGAGAGATGAGTGTGGACAGTGATTTCAGAGTGATTCGGGTTACTAGAAAAATGTTTGATATAGAATCATCGAGTAATGTTGTCGCGGGTGTAAGATGGTTTGGGGAAGCAGATATAATCTTAAAAATAGCTACTTTTATTCTGACTTTAACACTTTATGAAAATATACAACTTTATAACCTAACTCTGGGTGCAATCTGAAATCCTAACACTTAATCTGATGTACAAGATTATTGAAAGTCAAGTAGTTTAATTCGAAAGCTCTGTGGCGGATCCATACGCGGCTCTAACAAACCCCATGGGGATTCTTTAAGGGAAATAATTATTTCAACCAACTTTCACCGAAGGTAATAAAACGTGATTATGCAAATTAAGTTTAAAATATAAATTCTGTATTCGCGAGATTTGAAAGTTAGTGAAGTGAGGATCAAGAGGTAGTGAAGTGTGGATCAAAAATTAGTGAAGTAAAAAACTAAGATTATTAAAGCGAGAATTGAAGATTACTAAAGTGAGGATTGCTCGTATGTGAGGTAGGTGATCAAGCCAACCTTTAGTGTTCAGGGCCTCAGCTATAGGACTTTTGAATTACAAGAGTTCAGTTTTTGTGCTCATTATTTAAATAGAAATTAGAGAGTAAATTGTTAGTACGCGTTAGAGTTAAAATCGAGCTTGTATAAGTTATTGTAGAAATTAGTTGGATGTCCGTAAATATTATCCCCATGCTAACTGGTCTCCCCTTCGCGCTCTAGTAATTGATCAAAACTATCTTATTTGGATTATTATTGTGTCTATTTTGAATATTGTGACAAATAAAAAATTTTAGTGAATCATGTAGTTCGATCAATTAGTTCCTCCCACACATTTAGCCGGGTCCGAGAGTAGACAAGGGGGGTTCGAGGGAAGTAGGGATAGTCCCTCATTACAGCTCGTAGTGACGATCCTTCTCGAACTCCGATAGCTCGGTCAGCTCCAACTTCCAAAGCTCCTGGTGGATTCTACGACGAATATTGATATCATGACGGGAAACCTTCTAGTCGCAGTTCAACTTTTCCTTTTCTTAGATTTAACGCTTAACCAGTAATGATTAATCATCAACCTCACATGCCCAACACGTTAGGGTTTAAATAGTAATCACATTTGCATAAAATCAAGTCATCTGTACGAAAAGCAGTTTTTAAATTAAAATCACAGTTAAAGAAAATGCTTCCCCATGTAGATTAGTAGAAGAATCCGAATAGTACCCGTTGCAATGTAACAAACAGAAGCTCTGGAAATAATTATATTTCTCCATTCTATTATCATCAGCAAATCTTGCCTTAAAAATCATCTCTATTGTTTCATACATACCGATATTATTTACTTTTCATTTTGTTCTTTAACTTTTTAGAGAATTTTAGATTTATGACAGTATCTCTCAAATACTAAAAGTTTAAACTCTTAACACAATTTAAAGGTAAATACGGAGAAGGAAGAGAAATCTATGAAATACATCTGTAAAATAATCACGCGGTTTTTCTACTTAAAGATTCTAAAAAAAATATCTGGATTTAATAAAACGAAAAAGTTTATTGTGAATCCAAACAAAACCTTTAACAATTTTATCGTAAGAGTTCTTTAATGAACTAAAAAAAAAAACTCCAGTCAACCAATCTAATAGGATTTCAGAACGCTTTATCAGTATAATGGATTTCCTGAAAAAATAAAACTATGAATACAATTAAGTGTTTAAAATAGTAGTAGTTAGAACATAAAAAGGCTTTTTTAAAAATTTAATATTGTTTTTTTTAATATTTTCAGTGCATTTCTCAATAAATATCAAACCGTAACAAAAGTCCGGATGTAAAGGATAGGTTAAATTATGTGCAATGATTCATATTTCTTTCTAAATTCGATGAAGTATGAAAAACGTGGCCTTAAGATAAAATCTCTATTTTCTAATTTAATCCAACAAAGGTAAGATGGCCATGGTAGCTGAATGGTCACGGTCGCGAACTCGCGTCCACCATTGTTTCTGCCGAGTAGAGGGATTTAAATACTAGTGCCACCGAATACTAACTCATTCTGTCGAGGCTCGAAATCATCCCGTTGGTGTGGTGTCTGAAGAGTGGAGTTCCAACTTGCCTTATCACACACGCATATTTGGAACAACCATTTCGGGAAATTTTTCAAGAAGCTGTGAGAATGAATGGTTGCCGTAAACAAAATGATAAGCTCTGACGTCAGCCGCGCTCTATCATCACATTGAAAAATTACTCGCCGATTTTTCTTCAGAAAACGAACATCCAATATTATTTCTTTTACTCCACTCGCGCTTTTGTTGAAGGTCGTAAGCAGAAATACAGCGCTATTCTGTTAAAAATATTATACGCAATTAAAATATTACACACCGTTAAAATATTATATGTCATTTCTGATGAATTTGACGAAGCCGAGGCTGCCATCTTGTTTATGACGTAGGGAGCCGAAGAACCTCATTGACTGGAATATCAAGCAATTTTAATTTCGAGCAATTCCTTCAGCTCACTAGGAAAAAGTTGTTCGGAACTGTTGCTATGACAACTAGGTAGAAATTGCTCAGAATGGTGCTTTCAAGAAAAATTGCTCCAAATTCGCATACGTGTGATAAGGCCATTAGGTATTGTCCTCATCATTTGACTGTGATAAAAAATTGCAAGGCCTCACCAAGGTCAGTCTTCGCATAAATATGAAGTATGACGCTATTGAACAATCAACCTTCCAGGAAGGATAAATATTTCAGGTCACATTTGCAGATGAATAAGCAAGGAAGTAAACAAATAATAAACAATCCATGAGCAAGAGAAAATACGATAAATATAGATCCTTACCTGACCAAACAATTTCAACACAACAGGAAACTATGTGTGTGCTTGCGTTTCTTTAAAAAATGCAAATCTGTGAATGCAATACGGAAATAGTAAAGCACGCCTAGAAAATATATACATCCCTGCATTATATTCATCTATTTACTTGTTTTTTTAAACTTTTTCGAACAAAGGGTACCACCACGTGAGAGAAAAAAATCAGTAAAGATACTTTAATATATATATATATACGGTAGAGTTTATTCGATAATAAGGTGAATTTTTTAGGAGATAAATTTTCTGTGCAATTTTAGAACAAGTCAGTAAAAGATGATTAAAGTAACATACTTATTAGCCCTGTTTTACACAGTGTCTTGCCAGCTAGTGAAAGAGGACGATAAATGTAGAAATGAGAAGTACAAAATACTGCAAGTGTTTGATGGTAAGCTATTTCTTATGTTTATCGCGCATTCTTATTTTCTTAAATTAAAAATTAATTTAACTAAAATATTTATTTGCTTTTGTCGATTCTGAAGAATACAAAATTTTGTGAAACCGTACTCATTTCTAAAATTCTTTTCTATTTTCGATAAAAAGGCGTTGAGCTTATAAGGTAAATTTCAACAATAAAGTAAATTTGATTCTATGTAAAAATGACAACTCATATTAATTCTATTTAGGTCATAAATATTTCAATCAAAACAAAATAGGATATATAAGGTTAATTTACGACGAAAATACAGGTAAATACGATACAACTGTTAACTGAAATGTATATCCCAGATAATTAAAAATAAAAAGTTATTCTTGTTGCATAGTTATTAAAAAATTATGAATAGTACAGAAGCGATTTAAATTTTTTACTCAAATACAGATTCCATTACCAATCAACTTTATTCAAAAGTGATTATTTTTTTAAACTTAATTACTATTTCAAGCACCCAGATTTATAATTAAGTTTATAACGAGGGAGTTTTACTTCTTTTGACTTTTGTGCAGTTTTTACTATATTAGAAATTTTTATTTATTAACAGTTAAGTATATTGTTGGAAAAAGTTCATTTTCTAAAATTAAGGTATCCAACTACCCTAAAATTGCCAAGAATCGACAGTTTTTTATGGTTTTATTTTACAGGCCATCTTATTAGCTTTATAAAAATACCAAGTTTATTATTTTCCGTTCACTAGAACAAAAATTACAAGTGTTTTAGTAAAAGCAGATGCCATTACTTTAAGCAAGATATGTCATACTTTAAAACGCGTTTTACTCGAAAAGTTTGTTTGTTTTTTTTTTAAATTCTCAAACGGGGCCAACGATTACTAAAGAGTTTTAAAAATAACCAACTGAAATTTTTTTTTGCATATTCTGTATAATAGTACAAGTGTTTTATCTTTCAGATATTTCAATCACTGCTTTATCACAAAATGTACAGTCCCTTCTGCGAATATAATAACTTTGTTCTTAAGCAATTTCTCGTATAATAACTAAGATAAAGTGCTCTAGGTTTCGTAAAAATTAAAATATCTCTTATCCTGAAGGTCATTTGAAAAATGAATAGCATAGCAACATATCAGAATTGAAAAATTGAACATTTGTTCATAAACTTTTGGTACAGAAAGGGCCGCATTTATGTTATTTTTTTGTAAAGGTTTACCCATTTCTTCCCATTTTAGTAATTATATAAAAAAAATTCCTCTTCTGAATTTTAGCATATTTTTCTCAAAATGTACTAAACAAATCTAAAAACCACAAAAAAATCGCTATAACTCCCTTTTTTTTTTAAAAAAAAGTTGTCGCAAGTAATCGGATACCTTAACGGTCTCTTGCGATATTATAACTACAAATTTTTATTGGTGTATAAATTTTCAGTACATGCTATTTCGGGTTTTACGTGCATTAATTGTTTCCTGTTAATTGAAAATGCTGTAATTACAGGATAGTTTCAAAATAAATTACGAATTACTCAGAAAGAACCTGCCTGTTAATTTATGTGAACCTTTCCTTTATTTGAAAGACGATTCGTTCCGTGCGAATTTAAAGCGAAGGAACAGTTTATATAATTTTAATTTTTTTACTGATAACAATCAGAAAAATCAATCATAAAACATTTTTAAAAAATAAATGACAGGTTATATATTTTCCTCTCATTTAAAAATATCAGGAATATTACAAAAATGTTTGTGCAAATTTTAGAAATAATTTCCTCGATTTTCTTATAATTAATTCTTTCTGTTTTTCATTAAACAGATGATATAGAAAATGGAGACGCTCCAGAATGTGTATATGATCTGAAGGTGAGCAGTTTTCTTTAAAATACATTTTAAAATTATAGAATTTTTTAAAAGGTGAATAATATAAGTTATATTATTATTGAAGTTAAAATAAAAGTTCCCGCCAGAAAATGACTTCAAAAAATAATTTTCATCAAGCCCGTTGTGCTGTGCGGAGTTTCAGAGCGTAAAAACCATTTGATCAAAAAAATAAGCCCAAGAAGGCAGCCAAATGTCAAAGTGACAATTTTAAGGACAAATATGGCAGACTCACAGCTCTCGTAAATTTCTTAATACTTTGATTAGATTTCCATGCTTAATTTACTTTCTGATTATGTGTAAATCACTGTGATATATTGAAAAATTGATTAATATTGGTGAATTTTTGTAAGAGTTTCATTTTTATTCAAAACAAATTATTAAAAAGAAATTACCATTGTCGTAGAATACATTTTAGGAAATTAAATTTATTGTTGGTTAAAGTACATTTTTGAAAAATGATTGGATACAAATAAATAAACATTTTTCTTATGATTGCATTAGCACAGTTTTTTGATACTGCAATCATCTAATCTTAGTTTTTCAAATTTCAAAATATTTATACTTAACGTTAAGACATATCACCTCAATTATTATTACTAGTACCCTGTTTTATTTAAAACAGACGGAATCACAATATATACAGCAACGTATTTAATTTTAAGCAGAAGCTATACCAAAATTTTGCTCAATTCTTTCTCAGAATAATAAATAATTATGTAGAAAATGCTAATAATATTCATTACATGTAGAAAATAAATTAATGAA
The DNA here is from genome assembly GCA_019973975.1 of Trichonephila clavata. Classification (NCBI taxonomy): domain Eukaryota; kingdom Metazoa; phylum Arthropoda; class Arachnida; order Araneae; family Nephilidae; genus Trichonephila; species Trichonephila clavata. The sequence continues at coordinate 47,974 of BMAO01035286.1, forward strand.
CTTCTTCCTTCCGTAAGTTCATAATCACATCATAAAAAATTCTCAGAGGAAATAACTGCATAGGAATAATACAGGCAAATATTATTTCATGAAGAAATGCACTTATTTTGTGACCGTCATAAATTTAGCCCAGTGGTCTTCAAACTGTGTTCCACGGAACACTGATGTTCCACAAAACATACCCAGGGGTTCCACGAACCCCAATAAAAAATCGAAAAGAAAATAATAAATATATGCGTAAAATGGATTCACGTTCTCTATGAAGTTTGTATAACTACAAGTGATTAATTCTCACCTTAATCATTAAAACTGAAATTTTTATTTATACAAAATATAATTTTATTTTGTAATATTTTTTAATTTTTATTGTAATATAGTAAGAGAATATTAAAACGCTTTATTTATAAATGGACTACCAACTAAATAGTGAATATTCTTTTGTTTACTATCCCAGGAATCACGGAATAATTTTATACGAGTCAGTACAATAATTTTGTGCAAAACTAAATAGGTTTAAAATAAAATTGAACCATTTTTCCATTTGTAAGGAAAACAACTATAGAGAAGAAGAGGGAACATCTTACTTACATGTGAACAGACTGGACGTTAATATCTATAATTTAAGCAAGGACAGCTTCTAAATTTTGGGTTGAAAACATGCAAAATACACAGGATTTCTCACACAGATATAATATTTTAATAGTATACTCAAGAATGTACGTATTTAAGTGAAAAATATTTCTCAAATTAAATGACTACAAAAACAAAATATATAAACAAATTAAGTATAGTAAATGAAATGCGACTTCAACGGACCTAGACTTCGACAGTTTGTGCAAAAAAATATACTCACATATCCCGGTTACTAAATATAATGCACGGGTAGATGACACTTGGATCACAATTTATTAGTAATGTGAGTAAATTATATTAAAATTACATTAAATTTTTGTAATAAAAAGTAAAATACTTTTTAGAAGTGTCGTTACATTAAGTACTTATAAAATACAAATCTACTTTAAGTGAGGATTATTTTAAGATATATTCTTCTAAGTGTGGAATGGAGTTCCTCAAAAACACCTTATAAACCTAAAGGTAGGGTTTCTTTCCCGGAAACCCAGGATCCCGGGAAATCATAAGATTTTTGTACTTTTTCTATTCCCGGGAATTGGACTTCGTTCCCGGGATTTCCCGGGAATCACACGGGGCTTGAATTATCTAATTTTGACTTGATCTAACATTATTTCAATTTCGGACATTGTTAACTGAACCAACCTACTGTGGCAATTTACGATCGTTCACCCCGAACTTCCGGACGAAGGGATGGTCTTTACCCCAACTGTGGGGTAAGAGTTGTAATATGAGAATTTTGAAAGGGTTGAGAATTTTTCCACAGGTGGGGGGGGGGTATCGAGCTTAGTTAACAAGAAATATTGGGTGTTTAAAGCAATCGCATTTCGTTGCTAACCAGCACTATGTGATTGAAGTTCCAAGATCTAGATTTATGTGGATAATGTAAGCACTAATACTTAAAACTATTATTTATTTAATCTTTTTTTTAAAAAAAAAAATTCGGATACTTGTCTTTATTATGAGCTATTTAATTGAATCAGCAATTTGAAGAATGGAATGAGCCCACAAACTGTTTGGGAGAGAATATTTTTATAAGAATTTGCGCAATTTTTCTTATTTATTATTTTTCTAAACTTAACTTTCGTGTGAGATTCTTAAAAAATATTTATTTATATTTATGTATTAATAATATAGCAATTCCATAAACAAAAAATCGGTTATACAAATAAAATATCTTAAATACAATAATTAATATTTTTAACGAACATAATCGGCAAGTATATATTAATATTTATCTCTTAGTAGCAACATTAGAGAAATGATTGATTCAGCTTTGACTGGTTAATTTTCAAACGCATGTGAGTCAGTAAAGGAACATTAATTTTAGTAATTATTTTTCAAATGTGAATTTTTTCCCGAGATTTTTAATTCACAAAATCTTTAACTGTAACATTTTTTCTATGCCTGAGTGATAAAAGTATAAATTGCTTACGCTTTCTGAAATCCTATTTCAAAAATGAATAATCAATTTATTATATATTTATTGTACTTTTTAGCTCATTATATAAATAAGAATTAATTTTGTAATTTATATGCATCCTTATTTTATATAATGATTATTAATTTTATTTAAAAATAACTTGTTTTTAAATTTTTTAAAATTGTGATGTATTCCCGGGAATCCCGGGAACGACAATTACATTCCCGGGATTTCCCGGACATGGAAAACCCGGGAAATCAGAAACCCTAGTTCCGGTGCAAAATATTCATACGGACTGACATAACTAGAATAACATTGACTAAAAAGTATCTTAAATAAATATAAATAAAAATATTTCGAAAAATTGATATAGTACTATATAAGTTGCTACTTAAGTAATGAAAAATTCATTGAAATTTTACTGAAGCAAAAATGTTGAAAATTGTTTCTTAATTACGTTCATATTTATTTCATGTTCAGCTTGAAAAATTCCGATTCAAAGGAGTAGAAAATGACGAAGATGTTGAGATATACGTAAGTAAAGCAAATCGATAATCAAAGAGAGAAAAAAATCTCATTCTAAATATAATTCTCTTATTTCTTTCTTCTCTTTCGCCATTCTTAATATACTTTTTAAAAATCAAAAGAATTTCTTTAAGAATAGAAGTGCAGTCGAACCCCGATTTAACGAATCCCAAATTAACGAATTTTCCCTTTCTCCGATTAAAATGAATGCAAAATCTTCCGATTTAACGAATAATAAACCCCGAATAAACGAATTATTGCAGCAGATAAAAAATGTATTAGTTTGAATCAGAAATTGTGTTTCTTTTTAAATGACATATCGTTTTCATCCTTAACAGAAAAAAAAAATTTTCTTGAAGTAGCAAATTTCAATAGGAAAGGTTGCAGACCATTTTTAGACTTTACTGGTGAAGATGAGTCATAAGTGTAGCCTATCGTGTGAGTTTCGAATAGGACAGGAAATTCCTTTTCTATCTCACATCGCTCGACAGTGCAGGGGATACTTCAAGATTTCAACGATTGTGTTACATTTGATGACAGACTGCCCATCTGTGTAAAGGAAGTCGAAAAAATTGTTGATTAGTCGGAGCCAATGAATACCGATTCTGATGCAGAAATTGATAATGAAACACCTATCAAAACTGTTATATTTTCTAATGAAATTATAATACTGTTTGTTTGCAAAATGTGAAAACATATGCAACAGGATGAAAATGAAACAGTAATTAATTCTCTGCATAAAGCCGAAAAAAACTCTCTCGAGTCGGGAATCAAAAAGATTTTCAAACATATATTAGTCTTCTTCTTCTTCTTTAGCACGACAGCCCGGGGTGGGCCAAGGCTTTCCTCAGAACATCCCTCCATCTTGTCCTCCGGGAGGCGACAGTTCTCCAATTGGTCACTTTCAGCACTTTAAAATCTTCTTCCACACAATCAGTCCATCTCAGCTTGGGTCTCCCTCTGGGTCTGTTCGAGATGGGTTTATAATTAAAGATTCTTGATGTCATAGATGAGGGATCCATTCGACAGACATGTCCCGCGAATCTCAAGCGGCATATTTTGATGTAGTTGACGATGTCAGCTACCTTAAAGAGTCTGTTGACATATATTAGTCAGTATATTTAAATTTCCAATTGAATGGTGCGTAATTATTCACTATTAGTATTTTTAAGAGGACATGGTACGACTTAAGCAAAAAATTTTAATTTAAGGATTTTCAAAATTTATTTGGTTGCCTCCTATGTGTGTATACTATGTAAAACAGATTTTGTACTCAAATTTTCATAAAAAGCTAACCATTTAATTTTTTAAGAAAAAAAACTTAGAATTTTTGAAGTGGATTTTAAAATGTTACTCCTCCTACAAAAGTTTACATATACGAATGAAATTTGATTTAAAAGTACATCAAACTATGAATAGTAAAAGTTGGTATGGGCTTTGCGATGACATGGTTAGTATTCGTACAATAATTCTTTTTATAAATGCTTATTGAAAATTCCTTAAAAAATGTACAAATTCTGAGTTCAATGATTTTTTTAAAAAATAAGTATTACTTTGATTCAAAAATGCATACCAACTTTTGTTACATGTACTATTAACAATAGGTAAAAAAAATTCAAAGCATTAGGCACAAAAGAAAAAAAGCCTTAGCATTTTAAATGCAGACAAACTAGTTATTTTATCTTTCCGAGATAAGTAAGTTAAAAGTTTTGATTTGCTTTAGGGATGTGAATAAAAATGAACGCAAAAGCTATCATAAATCTGAGTTTTTTAAATTTAGAGCTTTCAAATTATATCAGGTTATAGAAAAGTATATAAAGAATAATTTAAGCTAAAAAAATTAAATTTGAATTTTTTGACCAATTTTCGTCAATTTAATCGTACTGTGTCCCCTTAACAATTAAACTATTTAAATAAGGAGTGAGTACTTTATAACTATGCATATTTTTTGTGTATTTGCTTATAATAGAATTATCAAAAGGTAAATGCCAAAAATATTTTTTGTTTGGACCCCAATGTGGCGAATTACTACGAATTAACGAATAAAATGTGTTAGGTTTATTCATACCACTTATTATAACTTCTTATTTTTGCAAACTTTTTTTTAAAAAAACTATTTGTTGTTTTCTTTACAGAAAGAATATGTAGAATATTTGAAAAGTTTAGATGAAGAAACTCAAAAAATTGTCCGGGTAATTATTCTTCTAACATACAATTCGATTTCGTAAACAGAAAGTGTCAATGCATATTTACTGGATGCTAATATACATCCAAAGGTTCAATTTATGTTACAATATGATTTAAGGTGTAAGACTGCAACCTGGTTTTATTTTTCAATTCCTACTATTAGCTCACTCTCTCCCTATATATATATATATACATTTATTTATACATCTTGTTCAAATTTTCAATCGTTCAAAAAATACTTCCTATTCATCCACTCAAGTTCAAACAAATTTTTTTTAAACTTGTAGTGGATGACACTTCATGTTAATATAGTTTTTTCAAATATTAATTCATTAATTACCGGTTAATTAATTAAATTAATAAACGGTTTTTGAGGCCAACTTAGATTCGTCTCTATCGTTGTTACAATGTAACTGTAAAAACAATGACAAAAGTTGGCGTCGAAAACCAGTTTTTCAGCCAAACTACCAAAACCAGGTGTACATTGTTACAACAATGCAGACAAACCATGCTCTTTTTTTCAACTTCTACAATTAATTCACTCTCTCCCTATATATATATCTTGTTCAAATTTTCGGTCGTTAATAAAATACTTTCTATTCACCCATTCAAAATAGGAATTGACTTAAAAAATTTTTTATATTACTTGTTTTTACTAAATAATAGAAGTAGAAATTCGAGTCAAATTTGTTATTCATAAGACTTCTTTACATAGTCACTATTCAGAATGATGTATTTTTCACTTCACTGCTTCTCAACCTTTCAAAGGCCGTCATTGCTGAATTCAAGATATTGCGTCTAAAATCATCGTTACTTCTTGAATGGCATGATTTGTGGCGTTCAAATATGGTCGCAATGTCTTTGAGTTTTGGGAATGTCGTTTGGAGAGAGATCGAGAAAAAAAGTGGATGTAGCAAAATTCCAACCAAATATGACATTCCCTGCGAGCTTTTTCTTTTTATGGAGAGTCAAAGCTAGGTGATAGTATTTCTCAAACCAAACCAAACTACGTTAATTTTAACTAAACCAGCAAAATGTTTTGCTCGATTTGCCATTACGATTAATAGCACGGCTATGCAAGATAAAGTTAGTGAAAAAAATCACAAAAAATTGTGAAATTTATAGTGACAGTACATAATGCTGTAATGGAGGGTGTCAATAGAAAAGTTTTCAAAATGAAGATGTTCTTCAAATAAAAAAATTGACAATTATTGTTATGGATAGAAGTTGTACCATTTTGGAATCTCAAGTAAATGGACCATTTTTTATGGAACTTGCCCATTGTAGTTTGAACAGGGAAGTCTTAAAGCATGGACCCCGGACCTTAGCAACAATGGAGGCCTCGTCTCAGCCTTAATAAGATCATAATTCGTATAATTTCAACGGTCAAATGTTTTTTCCGGTTGTGTGCCCTCCGAAAAACTGGGAATTTCGGACAATACCTCAACCGGCTACATGTCATCCATGTAAAAGCCTAGGTCTACCAACATATACCATCATTACTCCTTTGGCAGTGATGCAGTTGATTGAGACGGTTTGTGCGATTGTAAGTCCTATACATTTATTTGTTTCGGAATATTATCTGTACGAGTATTTGACAACATATGCTAAAGTACTGTCTAATTTTATGGGTCATTGTTAGAGTCAACATTTCTGTAGGGAATACTTTTGCGTAAGGCCTAAGGCTTTGTGACATCTGTGAGTCCCTTTTATGGGACACTTGTGACTTCCCTCCCACGGTCGGATCAATTTTAGGAGAATTGATCACCACATGTGCAAAAACACCGGCAGTCGTTAATATATTGCGCAGACGTGTCTTGATTAGCCCCGGCAACCTTTGACACGAGGTGAAGCCCATTCCGCCCGCAACCGGAAGGAGGGAGAGAAAAGGATGCTGACAACGGTCAACCGCAGAGATGGAGAGGGCCGTGAGAGAACAAGAGTGGAGAACGAAACCTCCGCAGTGAACGGACACCAAGATCCCCTCCCTCACAAAGCAAATAGAAATTTGGGACTCTAAAATCATCTAATAGTACTAAATTGTAAATTAATGTAAATAATACATGTGACTTAATTAAATTAAATTATTATATTTCAAATCACGCTACCTTTATTGAATCAAACGTCACAACCTCAAGAAGTCTTAAGTCTCAAGAGTATCAAATTTGTTTTGGGGGGGGGGGGGTATGAAAAGTCAATTTTAGGAGACATCATTTTCTCAAACTACGTTGATTTTAATGAAATCAGCAAAGTTTCTTATATAGTGCCAGGTTTTTATATTCTGCATGTATCGTATTGGATTTTCGGTTATCCGAACAATCGCGTATCCGAACGGTGTCCGGTCTCAATTGATTCGGGTAAACCACGTTCTACTGTATGAAAAAACAACACTATAAAATAAGCTAACTTACGCCTGAAACTAAATTATTCACTTTACTTTTCTGTATTTTATTTTCGATAACGATTAAGTGAATAACAAAGTTTTTCAAAGTTTCTTGGACACTGGGTAGCAGAATTAGTCAGACACAACATCATTCATATTTTGTATGCAATATTTATTTTCAGGACTGTCTGAACTTAACAGGCAAAAGATCCATGGAAAAATATAAAGACGAATTGCAAGAAGAATGCAGAAAAGCAATAATAGAGTTTGGAAAAAAAATGGTAAAAGGAGATTTATAAATGCCTTAGGATTGAAAAGAATGTTAACAATGAAAAGAGAGGTATAATTCCATTTCGAATTCTCAGAAAAGAAATAAAAAGCTACTACTGCAAAAAATATGTGAACAAACTTCTGCAAGTAAATAAATATCAATTTTAAGAAATATGTCTATTTGCCTTTATTAGAGCAGAATCGAAATGATTTAATAAAAACACAAACTTTACACAACTATGGAGCGTTATATTTATTTTTTCCTTGGTTGTCTTTTCCAGATACTTTCGGCATAAAAATATAATCTTAAATAATTATAATTGCGACTTTAAAAATATATTCTCTCTCGTTTCATTCATTTCTTTTATTCTGAACATCTCCCGATACAGTCTGCCGAACCCCCCCCCCCATGTTATTGGTTCTATTGTCCCTGTGCGGGGGTGTTTAAATTTATTTAAATCCTGATTATCTCGGGTTTGGCTGACTTCCGATTGACTTAAATTTGGCATCGTACAACTCGGCTCGTGACCGCCTTTCGTCCTTGGCCCAGCTTGCCCTGCTCAAGATTTTTAGAAAGATTATTATTTTTATAACAAATAAATACTTTTTACAATCTTTAAAGTACCTATAACAAGATGATTAAATTTAAATATTGTTTCAGGATATATTTTTCTAATAATGGAATAGGCCCCCCCCCCAATTCCTTGTAATTCGTAGGATTCCTCAATTGAAACTGTGTTCCACGGAACCCTGGGGTTCCACGAGTCACAATAAAAAAATTGAAAAGAAACTTATAAATATGTATACAAAATGGATTCACGTTCTCTATGAAATTTGTATAAATAAAAGTATCTATATACCGCATCTTATTCATTAAAACTGAAAATTTTATTTATAAATAATAACTTTATTTTGCAAAACTTTTAACTGTCCATTTTTTTAATTATGTAGAGTAATTGTATTATTATATTTAAATAAACTTTATTTAACTAGATAATGCGTTTTAATAAAACTTTCAATGTATTAAATACCTTTTTTTCTATTATTAGTGTCGTTTTCTCCACAAACATAGGATAACGCGAAGGATACAATTTTTAGAAAGATTTTTATCTTGTTAGGCCAAAAAAGCTCACTTTTTTTTATATTACTTGTTTTAATTAAAAAAATACACTCATGTCCATAAATTAAGGATAATTCAGAATCACACAGAAGTTGAACTCTAAAATAAAAATTTCACGTGTAGAATTATCACACACATCTTGAAGAAGAATATGCAAATTACAGGAAACCACCAGATGGCGCGGATAGTACGTCACAATGACGAGAGTGTAAGATAGGGGTATATAAGGAATGGTGGCAAAGAAGTAAAATTGTTCACAAGCGCTTTAAAAGCCTTTCAGTGCAAAAACCGCATAGTTATGGCACAAAGGAAGCATTTGGATGATTTTTTACATCGTAGAATTATCGGACGACTGGAATGTGGACGTACCCAGCTGGAAGTATCCGAGGAACATGGAATCGCCCAGAGTGTCATCTCCAGGCTTTAGCAACGATTCCAAGATGATGGTAATGTGAGTAGAAGTTACAGCACAGGTCGCCCCCGAGTTACAACGCCGAATGAGGACCGGTATTTGGCAGTTACTGCCAAAAGAAACAGACGGAGCACAGCATCAGACCTATCTCATTAGCTCTCTTCAGCTACCGGTACGACAGTTTCAAGGCAGACCGTGTACAGACGCTTAGGGTATATTGGTCTATATGCTCGTAGGCCTGTCAGATGTGTTCCCCTTACTGTAACTCACTGTCGCCTGCGATTAACCTGGAGTAGAGAGCATGCATTGTGGACACCGCAACAGTGGACTTGTGTGATGTTTTCCGACGAGTCCAGGTTTAGTTTTCAGTCTGATTCATATGGAGTGCGCCAGGTACCCGTTACCACCAAGAGAACACCATTAAACGACACCGTTACGGTGGTGCAGGATGGCTCGTTTGGGGAGGAATTATTCTTGGTTCCAGAACTGACCTGCATGTTCAGAGTGTAACGATGACAGGCCACATCTATCGGGATGTCATTCTGGAACAACATGTACGTTTGTTTCGGGGCGCCATGGGTGCTGAATTTCTGTTTATGGATGACAACGCCCGTCCTCACCGTGCAAACATTGTAGACGAATGCCTTCAATCGGAGGACATCACCCGTATGGATTGGCCAGCATACTCACCTGACTTGAATCCAATAGAGCATGTGTGGGATATGCTTGGCCGACGAATTGCAGCCCGTCAACCCCCTCCCACCTGTCTACCGGAACTTCGGAGGGCATTGCTTGATGAGTGGTATAATATTTCCCAAGATCAGATTGATAATTTGATACTCAGCATGCGTAGGCGTTGTAAGACCTGTATTGCATCGTCCGGGAGACATATTCCGTATTAACCATCATAATAATCATGTTATACTGTTTTTTGTAAATAGGTTCTTTTTTGAAATTTGCTCCAGGAAGTAAAAATCGCCATTTTTATTAATTATGTCAAACATATAGCATCTTTTTTGCTCTTTACCTTTTGTTTAATAAATAGACTTTACAAATAAGTCAATTTGTTTTGCTTCTGTCTCTTTCTTTGCCTGAATTTATGGACATGAGTGTACATATATTACACGTGCACTTTTGAATCAAGGTTATTTCATTTACCTATGTGTATTCCAATGTGTATTTACCTATGTGTATTTTTTCATAAGAAGCAAAAGTTGGCAACAGCGAAGAGCATGGACTGATTTTCCGGAAACAAGTGTTTGTCTTTGCCATGTGATTATGACGTCTCATGAGTTTATGAACTGATTGGCTGGAAATACGTTATTGCAGTTATGCCACAAGACGTCAAATGAAATTAGACAGTTAAGAATTCATATTTGTTCAATTAATGTATTAACCTATATTCAAAATGCGACTACTTAAAATACTACTAAAACTCCTTCACGCGCATCAGTAAACGGTTTCAAATGATTACCAATAACATAACAAAAGGATGTCTTTGCTACTACTGTGATATTACCCCTGACAAAACACTTTGTTGCTGTTGCAAAGAATATTCAATAAAGCCTATTTAGCACCTCTTGAAAGAGGAAAAGTGTTATTGAATGATTCCTGTTTATTGGTTGTTTTTTTTTTTTTTCAAATACAGCACTTTCGTGACAAATCAAACAAGTACTGATCCATGTTTGTTTTTCACTACAAAGCAGTCTACCTCTAAATCATTAGACTATTTTTCACTTTCAGGGCATGAAAGATTACTCAAAATTGGTTCTACCCATAAAATTGTCGTTACTCCACTGTTGTCTGTTATCACCAACCGTAACCGCTACAAATAGAAAAAGAATATCAATTCGCAGCCGTACGACATTGGCAATAAAGTGATATATTTGATTTCTTGTCAAAGAATTTCCCACCAAATTTTTAATACATTGTCTTAACAAAAAAAATTATCAGAACAATGGGTCATGACCGAGCTACTTAAAAAGGCTCGGTGGGCCGCAGGTTGAGAATCGCTGGTTTAAAACGTCACCCCCAAACACGTCACATGAAATTAATACTTCAATACGCGACTCGACAAAAGCAACAAGACCACGAGTTCACAACCAACCAGCCATTGACTACCATCACTCAAGTCTTTTGAATTGTGATCGAAAAGATTTTATTGTGTTATTATTTGGAAAGTTAGATAAATTCTAACAGGAAACTTGTTACTCTATTTCATTTAAAATGGAATTTTATCTCACTATTTCAACATTGAACACTAAAAGCATCAATAAATACAGAAATAAATTTAATATCTACTCTCAAGGTGCTTTTCATATTTGTGTATTTCCTGTGTATTCAATCTTACACTATCAATTTGAAATAAAATCGTATACGCAGTAATGTGATTAGATCTCATGTCCCGCAACAACTATATGTATTTAGTGAAACATTAAAAAATAATTAAACTAAACATTACACATCTGGCGACATACATACATAAACATATCTGGAATAAAGTAAATTTCTGCAATGGAAAATTGAAATACTATTCACTGTTTTCTGAGGTTGTAAAAAAGAAGAAAAACAGATATAGAAAAATTTCTAATAATGGAAATTTTGTATAAACAGCATGTACCCATATTGATACAAGATTAGAGTTAAAAAAATATATAGTATTGTGGAAATGTCTGAGGTCTTCAATAAAGAAGGATCACAACCATAATCACAATAAAAACTTCCTTTACAACTAGCTGGTATATCCGTTCTTCCGACGGGTGAATTGGAAAATTAAACAACACAGATTGAATAATAAAGAAGTTTTTAATGAGTTAATTTACGTGAATTGCAAATTAAACAACAAAAAAAAGATTTTTGCATATCTCAGCTGAACAAAAAAACCCTATTTGTTAAATTTTAAGTCTGTAGATTTAATAGCTGATAAAAAGGATTTTTTTTTTATTTATAACGCCCCATAACTCTCTTGTGGGTCGACAATTGAAAACACTTCCTATGCTGATCTCTGCTCAGTAAAAATAACACATTGTTACAAATTTTGTGTAATGAACGCTTAAAATAGTGCAAATAATTTGTATCTGGATGTGTAATACTGCAATATTACTTTCTATTTTATTTATTTTATGTTAAAATTGTAATATTCGCAAGCAACGTCGTTCCTTACATTATAATGGCGATTCAATGGAAACATAGCGAAATGTTGGCGATAGAGCCAAGTTGGCATCATTTTTGGCGACCATGTTGGCAACATGGCGATTGACTGAACATTGAAAATTTAATATGCTGTAGCGCCCCCTTGTGGGGAGCTGCAACAAAGAGGATAGCTCAAAAGCCTTATCCACAAAAAAATACATATACATACCAATTTCCGTAGTGATCACTTGAGTGGTGTTGGAGTGAAGCGAATTCATACATACAGCACTCATTTATATATAATAGATAAAGATGAAACATTTAAAATAAATTCAAATTGAAATCCGAAACAAATCAATTGGAATGTATAACTAAAGGGGGAAGAAAGAGGAAGCTGCATAAAAGTCGATGTAATCGCTGTAGAGAGATAGCATTCGATGTCTATAACCGAGTACAAGCTATAGAAGAGTAATGAAGTAGTGAAACAAATTTCATACTGTTTAACACAGGGACACTCAACTTACAACCCGAGGACCTTTTTGAGTGACCCGCGCATAGCCCGTTGCACTAACAAATTAAACTATTTAAAAACAACGCATTAAAATTTTAGTGAGAAATTCTATCAATTACATATCTCACTTTGCTATCGATGTCGTACTGGTATGAATTGAGAGATAACTTTTTTTCCTTTTTGTATTTGTAACGGTTAGTTATAACAAATAATAGAGTTGTAGCAACCCTTTTAAGGGTGAATCTAGTTTATCAATTAATCCTCACGTCTTCCAAGCAAAAAATATCTAAAGAATACATGTTGTTTTCAAGTCATTTGGAATCTAGACTATCTCGTAGACAAAAACAACCATAGATCAATAACTTGTCTTATTTGTCGTAAAAATTTTATATTTAAAAATATATAATTTTGCTCGTTACTGCACCTCTAGGCACAAATCTTTCAATTGCTCTTTTTCTTGAGAGTCTCTTTCAAGACGAGATATATTATATATAAAAATTGGCTTCCTTAGAAAAATCTTTACAACAACAATAAAATATTGGGGGTGGGGGAGCCTTGGGTATCATTGATGAAAGGATATCGAAATAACTCCATAAATGTGTAAAAAATGCATAAATCCCATTTTTTTGTGAGTTGAAATTGATAGAGATTATAATATAGTTTTGAAATAAAATCGAAATTTATGAGTTTAAATATTTTGATCTATTCTCCGCATTTTAAATGTCCTTGATCTTCTAGCGCCCTCCACCTCTTAAGCCTCATGTTGCAGCCCGTGTGGAATAATTGTCACATGTATGTGGCCCGTCGGAAAAAAGATTGAGTACCCCTGGTTTAACAGAAACACTTGCATTCACTTCTGTTCGTGGAACTGCTAATTTACATCCAGTTGGTTTACTTCACAACGGCCGTTTCAAGTTCATAATAGTTGGATGCGAAAAAATTGAAAGACGCCACAGTATATGTAGAAGTAGCATTTTTTGTTATTGTTCTTGTTGTTGCCACGTGCAAACAAATATTTATTTTTATTAAAAGACTAGCTTTTACCCACGGCTCCGCTCGCGTTGATGTCTTTAAATAACTGTCAAAGTCGTAATCATTATCATTAGAAAGTAAATAATATAATATAGTAATTTTTTTTATTGCTTGACTGGAACCAATAAAATTTAACAATTCTAAAATTGAGCTTAGTTTTAAAAAACTGAAAACGTAATTTATAATAATAATTAACAACAAATATTCAATAACTTAAACTATTAATATTTTTAAAAATCGAAAGTATCTACGTTGAATATATAATGCCTCTTTAAAAGAGCTCAAAACAGAATATTATTCTAAGATGCTACTGTATACCATATTATATGTTCTTCCGTAAGTTGCAAATATGTGAAGATTTGGTCATTGGACACACCGATCAGGCTACATATAGTTGGCCATGGGGAAAACATTGCTTTTCCAAATGCACCTCTGCTACATGAAATGTTAGCTTTGTTAATAGCAACAGTGAAACTGGAAATTGAGCTCGTTCGAATTGAAACGGTAGGTCAGTGGGGATACTTGGAATTCGAGGTATGATAACACTATCCCTTTTCATGACATATGTTCAAATATTGGGACCAAGTATATTCTGCATCAGTTTTGTGATCCAAAGCCTCGTTTCTTTACATAGTCGAGGAGCATCGAGATTTTGCATAAGTACAACTGGTACATTTAGTTTTAATTAAAGTTTATGTGAGGGTACACCCGAAAGCTCAAGTGAATTTAAGAACTCCGTGGGATATGAAGTACTTTGTTGTTTATCCATGATTGTATTCATTCATAAATATTTCTTCAACTCTCCCCCTTCCCCCGCACGTCGTTTAAATTTTCAATGTTGATTTTATGGACAATGTCATTGTTAGGCACCAATATTGATCTTGCGCGCAACCACTGATCCCAATTTAAATTTTGTTGCAAGTCCAGGTAAATTTGAGCAATATGATTTACATCATTTTCTTCTGAATTACAAAATTCTCTGAAAGTAAAATATAACCTCCAGCATTTGCGTCCAAACATCCAAAGCCAATTTTCAATTGCGTCTCTGCATAATGTTCCGAATCTACGTCATTATGAAGATGCACTCTCATATTCGTTTTCAGACTGAATTTTTCAACTTTTCCCCATAAGCTTGAATTCATCAGCCAATATATAATAAAGCTACCATTCCTCCTATAATATCTGTACTATCTCGTAAATCCTGAAGAGTCCGATTTAAAGCATCTATAGCTTTCTTGTGAGACATCATACTTTTATCCCACACTAAAAGCTTACATTGTAGAAGCATCCACCCTTAGAGCTATTTTTTCTGAAATTTCAGATGAGTGAATCTTCAAATGCAAGATTAAACGATAATTTTAAAACGGAATGTGCAGTACGACCGTTGGTCAGTAAAATCGCGGCTATACCAGAAGAAGACATAGCAACTGCTACCTTCTGGGTTTTTCTGATGGCCATTAATAATAAGTTTAGCAAAAACGTTTTTCCGGTTCCTCCAGGGGCGTCGAGAAAAAAAAGAGTACACCACTGCCGGACTCTATTTTGCGTAACACTTGTTGGAAAACGTGACTTTGTTCTGAAGTTAATTGAGGGATAAATTCTGTTACTTGATGCTGCAATGCTAGAAAATTGTAGTTTAATTCTCAAGAAATTTCATTATCGAAGCCATTTCCGTCGACATTTCTAGGGCTAATCATTCCAAAATCATGTAGTTTTTTCCTAACCATTCTGAAAACCTTTATTGCGTTTCGTTGTAGATGTTTCATTGAAAGGCATATTTGGTTGTTTTTCGTCGCAAAATATCTCCCGCCATGTAGTCTTTGTACTTATTCCAAAAGGTTTGAGGATTAGAAAGACCGGAGATGAAATAAGTATTGCGTAAAGCTCCCTAATTTTATTCGGCCAGTGACATTGTATGGCTTCCTCCATAGTAATATCTAGTACATCTTCAAAGTAATACCTCCATGTAAAATATCTAGGTTCAGTTTAAGTAAAAAATTTTGTGCAAAATATGAATATTATATAATTAGGTTAAAAAAAAAGTAATAAATATTCGATAAATCAAACTTTTTATGAAACTGTCAATTAATATTACCATAGAATTTTCAATATCACGCGCAATTCGCAAAAACTTTATTTCGTTTCCCTCTTTAAAAAGTGGGAGAAAATTTGCATTAAAATATCTGGGATTGTCGGAATAGAGAACTTCTTAGCCAACTTGGCGATATTTCTCAAAGTTTGAGTTTGACATTTAACAAACGTTACGTAATAAACGTTAGAAGTTTAATAAAAACTATTTAAAAAATAGCTTTTTGTAAAGATGCTAAATTACACTATGTTTCAGTTATTTGTTAAAAATGTGAGAAAATTTTTATTAAAATTTCCATTATTGACCAAATGCATAATTTTGCGCCAACTTGGCGGGGAGTAAGCAACATTAACGTTTTACCCACATAGTTCCCGTTCCCGTAAGAATATGGAGATAAAATATATCTTATGTTATTTGCTGATAAAGCTGCTAATTTGAAATTACAAACAGACACTTCAATTTTATTTATTTGAATAGATCAAGATAATATCCTATTAACGGCATAAATAATTCTGGAAGCTAAATAATTTTTAAGCAGAGCCTCAAAACATTTTCGTATTGGAAGTAAATTATTTCTTTAAATATTCAGTGCAATAATATCTTTTTCATTTATATCATATCAAATTTTAAGAGAGTTGAATATCAATGATTTTTTTGAAACAATCCGCTCAAACGTAATGAATAATTTTTCAGTCGATAAGTATACAATACACCCAGTTCTAAAATCAATTAAATATATCTAGGATTTTAATATTCTGAAAAAAAATCACTAAAACCTGCTTAAATTTATTTTGCTCATTTCATTGTTCAGTTAATTAAAATTCAGTACAATTGCATTTAAATTTAAAACTCATACATATAACAACAACTTTAAACTTCTAACCTCAGTTTTGTCTCGTTCATAATCTAAATTTCCAAATTGTAGCAATTATAAAACTGCATCCGCTAGAATTAGAAAAATGAAGTAACAAATTCGAAGAACGGCTCTTAACTATAAATTACACTATTATTCAAAAATGAATTCAGCCCATTCATTGCTATGTTTCAAAATAGCCTACAGACTTGTTTAGACAGTTTACTGTAAAACCGCACAAGCCTTTTCCTCAATTCGACAATGTGATAGCACTAAGCAACTAAATAAAAGAAAAAATACTCTGTTTCATTCATAGTGTTTCATTGTTTAGTAAACACTTTTCCCTATAAACGAACAAAAAAAAAAATTTCCACGTCAGTTTGAAATTGGAGTATATAAAGCAAGTTTCATTCATGTGACAGTAATAAACCATTCCATAAAGAAATCTTTTTTCAAGTTTGGGGATCTCTCTCACAAAATATTGATCAAACATGCAGAAATTTGTCTTTTTTCTAGCATTACTCTGTGCAGTGCTTCATCAGTTCGTAGAAGCAAACGAAAAATGTAAGGTGCAATTTAAAAAACTGAGGCAAGCATTCCAGGGTAAGTTTCGCATTTCGTTTTAAAATCAAGCTTTAATTTTGTATAATATTCAAAGAAATATATTTTTTCTAAACCTCTAACCATATTTTCTTCTGTTTGATATTCCTAAAATTTTCTAAAATGCATTAATTCTATTTAAGAATATAAAGTTTTTAAAATTATTTATACATAGCTACCTATCAATCCACTTATTCAAAACGATTTTGGATAGAATAGATTTAAAAAGAATAGATTTAATTTTGACTATACATATTGAATTCCAGATATTACTCAATGAACTTCGTCTACCTGAGGAAACTTAGAATACAATAAATTTTAACTAAACAATAAGAAATAATATAAATAAATAACAATTTAGTACATTGTTAATGATTATATATCGTTTAGGAAACACTTCAAAATATTAACCACCTCTCTATGGCGACATTTGTTTCAAATACGTATAAAAAACTCATCTAAAAATACAAACACCAAGAATAGTTAGTGGACAAAGAAATTAAGAAAGTTTGTTATTCCATAAACAACTAATCCAGTAGTGAAAAAATAAATCCAAAATAATTACGAAGTCCAGTATTTAATTCATTTGTCCACTCTTGACAAATGAATTAAACACTGGATTGACAATGACTTTTTAAATCATCGTTCTCTCCCTTTTTGCCGTGTATTAAAAGCTTAAAAATACGTATTTTTTTTTTAAATAATAGAAGAAAAAAGGAGAAAACAAGAAAAATAAAATACATTAAAGATTTAAACTGAAATATTTATATATAGTTTTTAATAAACTACACTAGAGAGAGACTGAAAGAACTTTAAGATTAAAGTATCAAAGAGATATTAGAAACTTTAAAAGATTGATGTTACAGTATTATAAACACAATGCTGACTCTCTCTCTCTCTCTCTCTTTCTGAAGATAGCTTTTAAATTTATATAAGTGAGGTTTAACAAGTTTTAAGCCTAGCTTTATATACATGGAAAATTCTACAAGTAATATTTTATATGAAAATATATGCATGGCTGTAGTGCATTATCCCTAATAATGTACAAAATACCTTCATTTCCTTTAAAGTAAAGTGCACAATTCCCATGTTTGATTTCTACTTCTTTTTCGCCAATAAATGATAAAATACAGCAATAAAATAATATAAAAATATAATTTTGAACCAAAAAAAAATTTCCCTTAGAAATAATAAATGTCACCTAGATGAAGTATTGAAATTGTTATGATGAATTAATTAATTGAACTATGATGCACAAATTGATTTAATTTCTCTTTATTTGATAATGTAGAAGCAACAGAAGAAGAAAACGCACCGGATTGCTTTAAACAACTTGGAGTGAGTATTTGTGGTAAAAAAATGTTTTCAACTTAATTTAATCTCTAAGTTATAAAAGACATGATACATGTGCACGTGATGCGTTATCTATACAAATGATGATTTACGAGATAAAGTATGCATACGTGTTTAAAAAAAAAAAGGAAAATCAACGTTAAAATGTTTTATTTCCAATTTCTTGAATTAGTTTAAATATTTCCTCCAAAGAATAAACAATCGATAATCGTAAAAAAAAGTCTTCACCTGAAATATACTTCTCAGTTATTATTTTAATTAGAAATCTTTTCCTTCATTAAGTTGAGATGGATCTTTCACGTCATTTTCCTACTAATCCTCTTGGGGAATTTTGGGGCTAGCATTCACATTAATTCACAGCATTTCAAGAAGAAACCATGATATTTAAATTAGTTTGACTGTATAAAATCTAGGTTTTGTAGATGTAAGATAGAAGGAGCTGGGGAGCTGTTGCGATGTTACGTAAGTGTGAATATTAGAATATTTCATACACAAACATAGCACGGGTCAAGGAAGTAATTGATAAGAGATTAAATTATTAGATTGAGGATCTAAGATAGATGAGGTTAGAATTAGTTATCGGTTCATTAGCGCTTGTTCTCTTTATCTAGTTCACGCAGTCGGGTTTACTTAGAGTTAGTTATTAAGATTAGATAACGCTTTATATATCACTCCTAGGTTTCCTTTTGTAGTTTCACTTGTGATTGTTTAAATGTGTTTGAAGATAAATAAAACTAATTGTTATTATGAAAGTTGTTGGTGTTGCTTTGTCCCCCCCACACACACCTTTAGCCAGGCAAGACAGAGAGACAGGGGTGCCGATTAGGCCGACACCCCCACAATAATGAAATATTCTAATATTCACACTTACGTAACATCGCAACAGCTCCCCAGCTCCTTCTATCTTACATCTACAAAACCTAGACTTTATATAGTCAAATTTAAATATCATGGTTTCTTCTTGAAAGGCTGTGAATTAATGTGAATGCTAGCCCCAAAGTTTCCCCAAGAGGATTAATAAGAAAAATATCGCGAATAGATCCGTCACAAAGTTTCATCGATATCTTGATGAAGAAGACCAACTTATACGCTAATAAACAACTTCCGAAACTCATTACTTTTAACATCTAGCAGAAAAAATTCTTGAAATAAATATTTTAAGAATAAAATCGCGTAATTTACTACTTCTTTACCTTGCTTTCAATAATGGGCTAAATTCGTGGACGTCATAATCACATGATAAATGTAATTCCAACTAACCAGTTCATGAGATTTGCTGTTGCCAACTTTTGCTTTCTGAAGAAATTCTTTTTTAAAAAGTATATAAAGTAAAATATGTTTAACACAAAAACGGTTAAGACGAAATGTAGGTTAACACTAAGTAATACATTGGTCCCGACAAACCACTATGTATTATCATGCACATTTTCCCTCTTAACAAAAAACGAAAAGATTTCCTCTCTTGGAACGAACAAAATACGGAAAACACCAGCCGAGCAGGCAAGACTTAAGATGAGTGTGAAAAGATGTTTCGAAGAAGGAGAATAAATTGGTTTTGAAATACCCTCGAAATAGCCCACGAAACGAGACAATTTTGTTTAACTAGACAACATTTGCCCTCCACACCCTACAAACGACACACAAAAACATTTAATCTCTCTTTAGTTGGCTTTGGAATTTCGTGACGAGTATATCATAGTGTGAATAAAAATTAGTAAGATTGGTTCGTTTTTTTTTTTTTTTCTCTCTTTTCTTTTTCTGTTTTTGAAAAAAAAATTTACGATTACAATGGAAAAGAGCTCAAGGGGAAAGCAAACTGCTATTTCGCTTAAAATGAAGATGGACCGCTTAAAGCTGTTGATCAAAAAAAAGAAGACGAAAACGAAAATCTGTAAATATTTTAGTGCTGATAACTCTACATTACCAACAATAATTTTACAAAATATAGCAAATTACGGAAATGTTTGAACAGTGTAAGTTTGAGCCAGAGTTCTATGCAAATGAAATGTACTCAAATAAACTTTTTTTTCCTTTGCAATATCCTTTAACATGAAATTCTATTGGCACGAAAAAAATATTTCAGTCCCTTCAGTTTCGTGTTAGGCAATTTTCATTGTATTAGTCAACAATAATAACCAACAGTGCTAAACAAAAAGCCCTTGATTTAAAAATACAGTATAATTATAGAATTTTTTTTTAATTTTTTAAAACTTTTCGAAGAATTTATGTAGTTGAGCATCTTTATCCAAGTAACAAATTTAAAAATTTATCTAAAATTTGTAAGCAGAACATCAAGCACAAGTTTAATGTCAGTTTTGAATCAATGGAGATCACGTGATTGCATTTATCATGTGACAGTCGTGAATATAGCCTATTGAAAATGGTTACTGCAAAAACAATTTAAAAGAAACAATTTATTAAAAAAAGCTCATAAGCAACTATAAGATTTTTGTATAAGCTAAATTTCCAATTAAAACGGTTCTTTTAGCATTATGTCTCTAACACACGAATATCAAGTTTTCTCCTACCCTCCAGTGAGTCGGGGTGGTTGGAGGATGTTACAGGCAATATATCACTTACGTGAAGGTTGTGATGCTAATTATCTGGAGACTAGAACGGGGTCGTCGTAGTTGCAAAACTCTGCTAGTTAGTCCGGAAAAGTTTAGGAATCTCTTGGAGTATGTTGGAGTGTCTTTTTCATGTCTCTTTGAAAGTGGAATATGTCACGCCTTCAAAAGAGACACGTGATGCAGAATAATTTCAGTTTGGTCATAGCCCAGATAATCATTTAGCTATTGGTCCTTGTCACCCCTCGTGCGGTGGACTTTGAAGCTGGAGATTGGCGAGGAAACTACACGGGTCACTTCAGTGTTGGCTGGACCAAAGGGAGGTCAAAGGTTGACTTGACCTTGAGCTTAAACATCGGTATTGCCCTGGCTTGGGTACTTTCCCTCGCGAAACTACGTGAGCGTAGAGAAGTCATTTATTCCCTAAAGGTAAGTCGGTCTTTTGGTGGAGACCACCGCATGTTGATATTATTCAACAACTACCGTCCCACAAGCTCGCCATGTATTTGATGTGGCACTTCTCACAGTAGAACCTCTTCGTCATCATCGCTTTGAGTTTATTGAGAGAATTAAAGATTCCATACAAACCTTGAATAGATATGTTTTGAGGATTGAGAAAAATATTGTCAAAAGTGCATTGAAATAAGGAGATTAATTTGAAGATGTAATAAATTTTTGCAAATAAATTGGTGCCCTTTTTTATTACATCACTGCAATTACTTTTTTTTTTATCACAGTAGTATTTAAATCCCCATTTAACATAAAATGACATAATAAGTTCCGAAGCGTTATATAAAAGTATAGAACTCTTAACACATTTTAAACACGACTTCATTAATGCTTATATTATTTTAAGCTCGACAAATTCAGAGGAACGGATAATGAGGAAGATGAAGAAGAAGACAAAAGGCAACATGTAAGTACGCCATTTTTAATAAATGTAAAAAAATTGAGTAAGTTTTCTTGAAACATAATGTATATATTTATATCGATATAAATCTACAAAAATTAAATCTACAGTATTTTTACTGGAGATTAGTTTTTATAAGATAAATTATATAATTATTGTTTAAGTTTTTTCCCCCTTTGAATTCCAAAAAAAGCCCCGAACTTCCTTGATTTATTTCGTATGCGACGGGAAACGAAATAAAATCAACCTGCCTTACTTTTATAATTAGCGTTAAATTTAAGTTGCTCATTAGGACATAAGCACAAATCTGAAAATTTTACCCAATCTTCAAGTTTTCAATAATAAGCATTTGAGTTGAAGCCACGAATCTACCATTTTCAAAAACCTTATACTTCGAGTTCAAAGATTGGCGAGAACGTAAGATGAACCTTCATTATACTATATAAAGCATAAAAGTACCTATTTATAGAAAATATATCTTAATCTCTTAATTTTGTAATTATGAGCTTCCTCTCCCTCTGAAACAGGCTAAGTGGTTAGGTTTTTCTTAACGTCGTACATTTTAGCAACACAAAAACTATTGGCGATGGACCTCATAATTTTGAACCATGGACAAATAAAAAAGATGACACCTGAGTTGACACCCTACTTTCCTAACTTCCACATAACGTAAACAGGAGAGCTTTGAGCCACGACAAATTATACGTGTATTAGCCTCTCTACACTGCGGGTGCTCAGTGGCATCAGTGCTCGAACTCGCAATACGACAAGGCGCAGGCCACGAGTTCTTGACCATGACCACTAGGCTACTGCGGATTCTCAAATAAACAGAAAAGACAACATAGAAAAGATGAAAGTATGGAAAGGCGGTTCAAAATGTGTTGTAATTTTCACAATTTCTGTATTGTAATAGAACTTCTGATTGAAAAGCGTTCTAAAATAATAAAACAAAATATCTGAGAACAGCTTACGATACCGGAAAAGAGTCCTTTGTACTGGAAAAAATCAAATTATGCATTATAGAATGAACTTTCTTGTACACAATTAAACAGAAATAAAGTATTGAAGAAAATAAGTTTATTATTTTTTAACTATGCCCATTACCATAATTATAATCTTTAAAAATTATGCTACACATTAATTTCAGATAGAAGAATGCTAGTAACGAAAAAGGTAAAAATTAAATAGAATATATCACTATCTTTCAAATAAAAGCTATGTCCATACTTTTTCTTATGTCTAAATCGTTTTAAAAAAATCTTTAAATATCTAATTATTTTAAATGTTTTTTTTCCGTATTACAGAAAGAATTGATAAAATATTTGAAAAGTCTGCCTGAACAAGATGAAAACAGAGCAAAGGTAAATTCTTATATTTCTTATCCCATTTTCATTACATAGAAGAAAAATGTCCCCAGAAGAATAAAATATTACATCGATAAGGCTAAAATACTAGCATTTTTTAAAACTACAGAAATTCAGATTTTTTTTTATATGAAAGTACTCGAAATTTTTCTTTGCATTTCTACATTAATTACATCAAATCATACAAATAATTACTTCTACAATTACTATGCCTATTCACAAAAAATTATTACTTCCCGTCAACATCATTTCGACGTAATATTTTCCCCTCGAACTTGTTTCGTTTAACGAGATTTGAAATTCCTTAAAAGTTACAAATGATTTTTATATACTAAAAATATTTGCAATTTCACAACATATTGGGAACGCAACTGAATGGATTTTATACTAAAATGCAGGGAGCAGGTTTATTGACGTTACACTATGAAGCAACATGAGGTTTAATGGCGACAAACTTCATAATTTTGAACTTCGGTAAGGTGACGAGAATGACACATGGGATGCCCCCTCCAAACCACTACACCACACTTACGGGCTAGAATGAATTAAACGTGATTCAGCCCCTCTTCATAGCGAGTCTTCAGAGATACTAAGGCCCACACTCATGTGACGCCAGCCACGAGTTCGTGACCATAACCACTAGGTAACCACAGCCACTCTAAACTGCAAGATCCATCAAGTTAAAAACGTAACTAATCTGTCGAAACTAATTTACTACTTACTGTTAAACACCTTTCCAAAGGAAGTATCGAAGACGTAAGGCATCCGACTAACTTGTGCGACAACTATTTTTAAAAAATTGAGATTTAGGGATTTTTTTTTTAGATTTGTTTAGTACATTTTAAGAAAAGTATGCTAAAATTAAAAAGAGAAAATAAAATTATTATTACTAAAAAAGGAAAAAAAATAAAAATTGACAAAAAATAACACAAACGCGGCCCATGCTGTACTAAAAGTTCATAAACAAATTTTTTATTTTTCGATTCTGATGTGTTACTATGCTATTCAATGTTGAAATGACTTTCGGCATGAGAGATATTTTAATTTTTACAAAACTAGAGCATTTTCTCTTAGTTATTATATGAAATTTCTTAAAAAAACAGTGATTATATTAACATAAGGGACTGTAAATTTTGTAAAATAAGCAGTGATTGATATATCTGAAGGTTAAAAAACTATCACTATTATACAGAATATACACAAAAAATTTCAGTTTATTGTTTTCAAAACTTTTTTAGCAATCGCTGTCACCGTTTGAGCATTTTAAGAAAAAACAAACACATTTCGAGTTTAACGCATTTTAAAGTATGGTATCTTGTTTAAAGTAGTGGCACTTGACTAAAACACTTGTAGTTTTTGTTCTTGTGAATGGAAAATAACAAACGGTATTTTCATAAAGCTAATAAGATAGTTTATAAATTAAAATCATAAAAAAAATTGTCAACTTTTGGCAAAATTCTCAATTTTAGGGTAGTCAGATACCTTAAGAATACCTGATTCAAAGAAAACCATAATTTTGTAATACGTACATATTTCTGTACGAATTTGAGAAACAATGCCGTTGTTGACTTGTCAAGAATATTATCCGATATACAAACTTTATTATAAATTATTAATAATGTTTTTATAATATTGAATAACTTTTAGAATTCAGAACTGGTAAGAGAAAATTATGAGTCAGCACATTATTCTGAATAAGATATAAGAAAATACTCAGAAAAAGTTTCTGAAAATGAGTAAAAAGTGTAGAATAATTTTGCAACTTTGTTATTCTTTAGCCGTGAAAATATTAAGGCTATTTTTCTTATATGTTTTACAGTTTTCTTTATGCTTTTCTTAATCCAGGAATGCATGCAACAAGTAGGAAAAATGGCCTTTGAGAGAGTTGGACATGAAATGACAGAGGAATGCATGGAAATATTGAAGGCAAAAGGAAGAAAAATAGAAGCAGAATCATCCTAAATTTCATATAAGAGAGATAAGACAAAGAACAAACATTTTTTTAAAAAAAAAAATTAGAAGTAAATGTGTATTTAAAATGTTTCACGATTTCACTAGTTTACAAATAAATATTTATTAATTGCAAATGAATAAAGGATATCTTAATTTTTTTGAAAAAAATATTTCATAAAACTAAATTAATTTATAGTGGCATGTACAACACTCATTATTAAAATCAAAACATTTACCGAAAAACCACTCTATTGAAATTTTGTACTCAAAATTAATACATTTAAAAATAATCATAAGTCATTAAATTCACTTTTATATGGTCACGTATTTGCGAATTATTTAAAGTGTTTATTTTACATTTTTAAATAAATTAAAAGTAAAAAAACTTTTTTAAAAACAAGCTTTTATTTAAAAGCGCTAAAAAGAATAAAATAAACTTTTCCTTTAAAACTTTTTTTACTATCAACTTATAACGTCATTACACAATTTATATGATACAAAAGCTTGTCGCAATATTTAAGTACTCGTATTTACTTAGTTTGAATTTTTAAAAACTAAAATCAGTCAGGTCAAGTTATTTATTTTACTTGTTTATCTACACAGGTAAATCTCGCGACAAGCTTTTGTATCATATAAATTGTGTAATGACGTTATAAGTTGATAGTAAAAAAAGTTTTAAAGGAAAAGCTTGTTTTTAAAAAAGTTTTTTTACTTTTAATTTATTTTTTACTTTTTAGTTATCGCTGGACAGGCTTCTCAGCCTGTTCAACTCATTCAACGTTGGTTTGCCATCCCTGGTTTAGCTGAATCAGTTCTCGCAAAAAGGGTATTAGATGAAAAACACAATCTTTTTAAATCCGTAATTTTTAAGCAATATTTTCAATCTTCGTGCAGATCTTGGGTAATATTGTTCTACATACGAAAAAAAGGTTTCGTGAGGTTATCTTCATAAATGACGAAGTTATTCAATGTTTAATTAAAATTTTGACTATTTTTTGAAAAATCTTAAAGAATATATTATTTATTTGAAATATTTTGAAGGTAAGGGATATATTTCTCTAACATCTTCGAAGAAAAATCTAGATATTTATTAAAAAACTTCAAAAGGCATTTAAAGATTTGTATTAATCAATAAAATGCTTAAAATTCAAAACGCATGTTGTAATCAAAAAAGCAAGTTTTATCAACTAATGATAATTTTTTGTTGGACATTGAATATCTTCTACGTAAGAATCTATTTTTTTAATTGCTCAGGTTATCTTTAGAAACCTGATTTTGAAAAAATAATTAACCATTGCATTATTTTTATACAGTCACACCTCCATGTATAACGAATCTCTATTTTGGGAATTTCTCTATTTTAAGAACTTTTTTCCTGGAATCAAGCACATATTACTCTTTTCTTCGTAAAATAACTCCAAATTTAACGAAATTTTTCTTCGAAGATTCGATTTTTTTCTCTCCTTATTTTTAAAACATTTCAAGTCATTTTGCAAATTATTCTCTTTTGGCACATTTTATGGATATCAATAACCTTGAACTAGTTTTACAATGTGCCTAACTCAACTAAAGAAACAAAATTGCCGTAATTTTTCAAATAAAAAAAACTCAAATAAAATTAACAGATTCTATCTGTAATTAAATTTAAGGACACATGTCGTAGTGTGTGTTTAGATTACTGGTGATAAAATGAGGTATATTTAAATTACTTGCAGGCTTAAAATTAAAAAATTCATTTAAAAAAATTCATTCATTTTAATATAAAATTATTTTTTAATTGAAAATACATTGCATTTCTGGATAATTTTTTTCTCTTATTGTTTTCCTAGTGGATTCCTTTTTGATGGGTAAGATATATAAAAAATGATCTTTCCGATTCTGTAATTATTTTTTGTCTGAGTTTCATAGATTAAAGTTAGATATATTTTTTAAAGAATTTCCTCAATACTCCATCTCAGTTTAACTTGGCAGCGTTGAGAAAGGTATTTTTAATGTACCAATCTACTTGAAAAACAGCTTTACTTTTTTTGTTTTGGATTTAAATCCAAGGTAAATAGATAGATTTTTGTAAAAAAAAAATTGCATACATTGTAGGAATTAGATTATTTTTACGTTGTAGAAATGTAATTATTTTTTAGACAAAGGTAATTTATACAGTCAATAGCGCAACGTTATGAAATTCCAGTTTGGCTGAAAACCGATTTTCGACGCCAACTTTTGTCATTGTTGTAATAATAACATAATTACAACAATGCAGATATATCGAAGTTGGCGCCCAAAACTAGTTTAACGTTTTTAATTAATATCTTTTTAATTAATTGCAATATCGGAATATAAATGGTTAAAACATGAATTGTCATCCAAACTAAACGTGTATACAAAATTTCAGCTCAATGTGGTGAAGATATCAGCTTCAAAATTGAGTTGCAAGATTCCAACCGAACAAATTACATACATACATACATACAGTGTAAGTTAAATAAAAGCTTGTAAAAAAATTACTTAAGATATTAGAAAATGAAAAATATGTTAATATATCAAGTTATTTTTACATAATACACACCACTCGAGTCAGAATGCTATAAAATTAAGCTCTTTAAAATATCAGAAAATGAACGACATAATGTATTCAAAAAATATAAAACACATAAATTTATTCAAGACAAAAAAAATTGGAAGATGAGGATCTGCAAACGTGTGTCTATGTTTGTGTTTATTTGTTTATTGAATTATATCAGAATTACCAAAATTTGTGAAGGGAAAAAATTTAATATCCAAATGGGAAGAAACTGCTAAAAATTTACAAAAGAAAATTACGTAAACGTAACCACTAGGAACAAAATGCTTTGGGGCGAATTTTCAAACTTTGAATATTATGTTACATTACAATTCATTTTTAAAATAAACCAAAAAAATAAGAGAAATTTAAATTTTTCAAAAAATAGAACATTTATTTAGTACCTATATGAAAAAAAACTGTTAAAATATATTATGTAAAAAATGTAATCTATATATATAAAGGAGAAAAGCGACTCACTCACTCACTGACTGACTGACTAATCACGAAATCTCTGGAACTATTCAACCTACAGACTTGAAATTTGGTAGACATGTTCCTTTGATAGAGTAGACATCAGCTAAGAAAGGATTTTCCGAAATTCGAAACGCAAGGGGCGTTACGGGGGGTTAAGGGCTTTAATAATAATTGTTTCCATGTTTAAATTACTTGATGTACAATCTTGAAATTGAGTAAGCGGATTCCTTTCAGAGAGTAGAGATCCGCTACAAAATGAGTTTGCTGAAAATCAACCCCCCAGTGGCGTCGCAGGGGCTAAGGTGGCGTTATAGATAATTATTTCCATTTTTAAACTATTTGACGCACTGTCTTTAAATTTCATATATAGATTCCTTTCGTAGAATAATGATCAGTTACAAAACGAGTTTTCTGAAAACAGACTTCTAAGTGGCGTTGCGGGGGATTAAGGGGCGTAATAGATAAATATATCCGTTTTTAAACTACTTCACCTACCTGCTTGAAAATTGGTAGGTAAATTTCTTTCCTGGAGTAAATATCCGCTACAAAATGGGTTTTGGGAAAATTGACCCCCAAGGGGTGTTGCGGGGGCGGGGGGTTTAAGGGGCGTTATAAATTCCGATTTTTAAGTTATTAGACGTACAGTCTTGAAACTTAGTAAGCAGATTCCTCTCATAGGGTAGAGATACGCTAAAAATGGGTTTCGTGAAAATTGCTCCCAAGTGGCGTTGAGGGGACTTAAGGGGCGTTATAGATAATTATTTCCATTTTTAAACTATTAGACGCACAGTCTTTATATTTGATAAAGAGATTTCTTTCATAGAGTAGATATCAACTATAAGAAGGTTTTGTGAAAACAGACCTCTAAGTGGCGTTGCAGGGGAATAAGTGGCGTAAGAGATAAATATTTTCGTTTTTAAACTATTTGACCTACCTGCTTGAAAATTGGTAGGAATGTTTCTTTCATGGAGTAAATATCCGCTACAAAACGGGTTTGGAGAAAATTGACCCCAAGGGGTGTAGCGGGGGGTTAAGAAGGGCAGATATAAATAATTATTTCTTTTTTTAAACTATAAGACTCACAGTCTTGAAATTTGGATAGCAGATTCCTCTCATAGGATAGAAATACACTGCAAAATGTGTTTTGTGAAAATCGACCCCTAGGTGGTGTTGTGGGGGTACAAGAGGCGTTATTGATAATTTTTTTGCATTTTTAATTAATTGGACGCACAGTCTTCAAATTTTGCTAAGCAGATTCCTTTCATAGAGTGCAATTCCCCTACAAAATGGGTTTTGTGAAAATAGACCCAGAAGTGGCGTTGCGGGGGCTCAAGTGGCGTTATAGACAATTATCCCCATTTTTAAACTGTTAGACGTACAGTCTTGAAATTTGATAAGCAGATTCCTTTGGTAAAGTAGAGAACCGCTACAAAATGGGTTTCGCGAATATCAACTACCAAGTTTAATTTCGGGAGATTAAGAGGCGTAATCGATAAATATTTCCATTTTTAAACTACTTGATCATCCTGCTTGAAAATTGGTAGGCATGTTCCTTTCGTGAAATAGAGTTCCTCTAACAAAGAGTAAAATGAAAATTGACCCCCAAAGATGTTTGCGAGGGGTCAAGAGGAGTTACAGAAATAAATTCCTGTTTTTAATTGTTAGACCCATATACTTGAAATTTGTTAAGCATGTTTCTTTTGTTGAATAGGGATCCACTAAGAATAAATTTTAAGCAAATCAAGAGTTCTGGGGGGTTGCAGGGGGTAACTGGGACTTATTAACAAAAAGAATTACTTTTTTCGAGCTACAAGGACTATAATAATGAAATTTGGTTTGCCTTTTTCTTTTGTTGAATTGAAATCCGCTAAGAGCGGTAATTTTGTAAAACAGCTCTCAACGGGATTACGGGGATATTTATAGTAAAACTTTTGCTTTTTTCTGTTAGGCTTGCATGTTCAATTTACGGAGTAAAGATCCACCGAAAATTGGTTTTGCGGGAATCCACTTGGTTTTTGAGTTACGAAAGAGCAAACATCATTCTATGCTTCAATTTTAGAGATTTTTAGAAAATACAAATTAGACGAGTTCTGCCCTTTTTTTTTATCAACAGGTGACAGTTACAGGTATAAGTATATTTTTCAATTCAATCGAATTCTTAATGCTAGGACTTAGACATCAATAATTTATACATATATATAAGCAGTACAAATTTATAAAACATCATGAAATACCCAGCGAAGCGGGCGGGTAACAGCTAGTACTAAAATATGAAAAATGTTACAAGTCTTTTCAGATCATGTAATTTAGAATGGATATTATCGTTCTAAAAATATCACCCAGATAAACTTTGCATTCCTAATTCTTCATTACATGATTCATTCAAAGATGCTTTTTGCGATTGCAAGAAATGGTTATATTCAACTAATCGGAGATCATTTGCAACCATTCATAGACTTCATTTGCCCAAACGATGGAACTTTCTCGAATGACAATGTCTTCTGTCAACGGACTCAGAATCATTCGCGATTGACTTCAGGAACATTCTGGGCAATTCAATAGTCTTACCCCATACATGCCACGAACTGGAAATATATGTGGAACATGATCAGAAGGTCAGTTCGTGTACAAAATACTGCACTGGCTACACTTTCGTAATAATGAACAACTATAGAAGCAGTATAACAGAATATTTCTTCGGAGAATTTCCGAAGACTCAAGCTAATATCACGTCGAGTTGTGCTTGCGAGGAAAAGGAAAATCACAAACGATATTATGAGCTATTCCATCAATTTTAGCACTTCACACTCTTAATATGTCTCAAAGCAAAAATTAATCAATTTATACAGAGAACATTCTGGCTAAATTAAAAAAATAAACGGAATTGTTATCTAAATGAAAATATAGAAAAAAACTAATTATTTAAAACAAGAAAAAGTAATAAAGCAGCCACATAAATATTGCTATTCTTAAAATGAGATATAGAATAATCAGGGATGGCTTAAGGTAAAGGCCAACTGGGCTCAGGCCCAGGGCCCCAGCTACGGTAGAAATCTCGTTTTATTCTCTACTCGACCTCACACATACAATAACACCATGATCTGTATAATTTTAATCACCATATGTTATTCCCGGACATATTCTCAAGAAAACTGAAAATTTCGAATTATATGCTAACCCTAAGCCGAATTATATGCTAACCCTAAACCGAATTATATGCTAATCCTAAGCGAACTATATGCTAACCCTAAGCCGAATTGTACGCTAACCCTAAACCAAATTATATGCTAACCCTAAGCCGAATTATAAGCTTACCCCTTAAGCCGAATTATATGCTAACCCTAAGCCGAATTATATGCAAACCCTAAGCCTTGTTACGTGATGATCTTCATTCATGTCAAGGAATTGGCCTACCACTATACGCCATCACTACTCATTTAATCGAAAGGCGGCAGTTGGTTCAGCCGGTCTGTGCCTAAGTTGTGGCTCACGTACATTCATTTAATTCAGATTAGCGTTTGTACTAGTATCTGACAACGTATGCTATGTACTGTCTACTTTTAAAGGTTACCAGTGGCGCCCACTTTTGCATAGGTTCTGAGAGCATAAGAAGAAGTGAGACAACCTTGAGCCGAGGGAGGAGGGGAATTAAGTCGATCGCGATTGACCGGTGGACTACCGAGACATTTTAAAGGGACTACCTTCACTAAGACCTAAGACGCGCATACTAAAAGAAAGAAATTTGTGGAACACCAATGCCAGCTAGACTGGGAAAATAAAGATTGATAAGCTATTCCCGCGCTAACACGGGATTGGCTGTTAAAACATCACTCCACGCTCCGCGCTTCCACGGGATTAGATTCTTGTATTGACGTTACGTCCCGCGATGGCCCGGAATGTGGTAGTAAACGTCTTAGTACATATGTCGGTTACAGACTCATCGGTTCAAGTATGTTCGCAACATTGAAAACGTCCACGGTTTAGTAGTCGTTCATAGTAGTCCAAACATGGAATTTGCAAAACAAAGGAAAGCAAAAAAACTTTTTTTCAACGGAAAGAATTATCATAGGAACAGCAGTGATATTCATGTGATGCCATAGTTCAAAAGTTTAATTTACTATTGGGCCGACAAACATCTCAACAAATAATAAATATTGTAGATCTTCTTTGAGCTCACCACACCTACGCCACTGGGTGGACCACAACACCTTGGAAAAATTAAAAGTAGCCCGTACCCTGGAAAAGTCTGCCCACCCCCGACCTTGAGGATAATGATATGAAGTGATATGGTAGCACTCGATAAACAAGAAACAAAAAAAAAGTTGATCTTAAAATACTATTACACGCGTATTTTGTTTAAAAAAAATACAGTGGCTTAACTAACTTTAAATATAATCAGAGGCTAATAAAAACATTTCTCTTCAATATCTGCAAGCATTATTCAACATGAATTGTATCTAAAGCATAAAGGAACAATAAAGAATTTGGGATAGAAATTAAAAACACCAAATTCTTTACGCTTTATACGTTTAGATATATACTTAGTTCTATCTCATTTTAAAATGCCAAATCGTTTCATCATTCAGACCCTGGACAGAAAAACGCAAATAAAAAGTCAGCTCTCTCACCTCATCAGTTCCTCTTTTTGTTCTTAATGATTACCGTATAAAAGGATGGCAACAAAATAATTCAGCTATTCCAGTAACACACTCTCTTTTAGGTCTGCTTCAGCTGCATTTTCACTTTAATGAACAGAAAAAATTCTAATTTTGGTTCTTTGATATACCTTCAAAAACTCCATGCCAGTATATTTTTTTAAAAAGTACACACATTTTCCCTTTTTCTCTCTAGACTTCAATACCATTTCCCTCTTTTTTTTTCCCTCTGCCTATGTTATTTTCTCCTTCATTTTCTTCCAAACTATATTCTGAATTTATTATGTCTTTTTAATGTAGTCCCACGTCCATTATACGATAGCCATTTTATACTTTTCCTTCCCCTCCCCTCCCCCTTTTTTAACAAAAAATGTGAATTACCTTTACTTATTTTTTATACATCTAACAAAAGATATACCAAAATATTTATGCCACGTTTTTCTTTTTTCTCCTTAACTTTCTTTTTATTACCAATTATTTTTTACCAGTTTGTAGACAACCAATAAAGTAGCAGTAAATAGTTTATTTACTTTAAGGGGGGAAAAACATAAGAGGTCAATATAGGAGAAATTAATCATTAAATAATTGAAAACATAAATGAAAAGTTAATTTTTCTCTATCAAAACAATAAATGAAAATATTTAACAAATTCTGTATTTATAATAAATTTAATTGCATCACAATTGTGATTCTATTGAATTCATTTTAATGAATGATTCTATAATAATTTCGTCTTAAAATGAAAAAAATGTAAGCCGTTAACGGTAACGTTATTAAAAAGAAACTAAAGGTGAAGCAAACCATAAAACAGATTGAAAAGAAATATAAGGAATCAAAAATTTAAACATATGTGATATTTTTCACACATTTTAAAAATACAAGATACTTTTCAAGATCACGAAAATTTAAAAGAATATATATATATTACAAGACAAAAAACCTAGATAGAAACGAACTTATTAACGCATTTTAACCCCTTAACTGCCGATTGAAAAGTTAAGAAATTCACCCCCAGTGCCACCGTTTTTCGCACAGGCACGCGTTGTTCGCGGTTTATTGGGGGAAAAGAAGAAGCTTGTTTTTCAACCTAAGAATTGTTTATGTTCCCTTGAAAAAATAAAATAATAAAACAAAAATACAAAATTTAATGTCTAGAATTACAATATAACAAAAAAAAAATTATTACTTATCTGTTGTGCGATATATCCTTAAACATGGTGAACACATAAACCAGCATCCCATTCAGTTCATTGATAGCGTACAAAGATACCCAGTTGTCAGACTTATTCGTACAAAAAAATTAAAAAGCTCCTATTACACACGGTAAGCGAAAATGAGAGCAAATAAATTATAGAAAAGAGCACACTCAAACGAAAAAACAAGAAACACTGCTTAGCTATGAATTTCATCGTTCCTGGAATATGCCCCTTTTCAAATTATCC
Organism: Trichonephila clavata; assembly: GCA_019973975.1. Taxonomy (NCBI): domain Eukaryota; kingdom Metazoa; phylum Arthropoda; class Arachnida; order Araneae; family Nephilidae; genus Trichonephila; species Trichonephila clavata. The sequence continues at coordinate 82,419 of BMAO01035286.1, forward strand.
ACCACCTTTTCTCCGAAATAAATAAATTCTTTAGAAGCACTGTCAATGTCATTTTATTGTATTTCAAAGCCGTGGGACTAGTTTTAAACAAACTAGTACAAAGAAAAGGATGAGTGTAGTACACGTCCGGAGCACTAAAGGCACCAGCTCAGCAGGACGTGTAAACACGCCCTAGGCACTTAAGGGGCTAAATACATGGGTCCCGAAACTTGACGATAACCGATCAAGAGGTGAAAGGTGGAATCATTCTGTTCGGAGAAGAATTTTAAAAAATTCTCAAGTACTTAGTTAAGGTATCCGATTGGTTGCGACAACTTTTTTTATAAAAAAAAGGAGATATTGGGTTTTTTTTTTTTTTTTTTTTTTTTTTTTTTGTTATTTTTAGATTTGTTTAGTGCATTTTAAGAAAAATGTGCCAAAATTAAGAAGAGAAAAAGAAATCATCTATACAAATAAATAAAATTGAAGTGTCTGTTTGTAATTTCAAATTAGCAGCTTTTTACTTAATGCACTAAAAGTATATACGGTACTCATAACAAAAAACCAATTTTTAAAATTTTTGTCTGTCTGTCTGTCTGTCTGTCTGTCTGTCTGTCTGTCTGTTTGTTCCGGCTAATCTCGGAAACGGCTGGTGCGATTTTAAAAATTCTTTCACTAATGGAAAGCTACATTAACGGGGAGTAACATAGGCTATATTTTATTCCCGTATTCTTACGGGAACGGAAACTATACGGGTGAACGTGAAACTGAATGCCAAGATGAACGCCAAATTGAACGCCAAGCTGAGCTAATGAAGTCGTTGTTTTGGTTACTGGCGACCGATGCTCTTCATGAGACATAATAAATTTACGCGCACATGATAATACGCTGACACGTGCCATAATTTTTTTTTATGATAGTTATCTCACACTGTTCAGTTAAGTAGAGCATCGGCTGTTTCGGATGCACTTTTAAAAATAATAAATCAAGGCTTCATAAGCAAAAAGCAATGCAAGAAACAAAAAATTGAAAAGTTTTACGGTTAGTTTTAATCCTTTTTTTTTATTTACATTTTTAGTCACATTTAAACAATAGTTATTATAATCCCAATCTATATCTATACAAATAAATAAAATTGAAGTGTCTGTTTGTAATTTCAAATTAGCAGCAATTGTTTGAGGGGCGGGGGTTTAAGAGGCGTTAGAAATTCCGATTTTTAAGTTATTAGACGTACAGTCTTGAAACTTAGTAAGTAGATTCCTCTCATAGGGTAGAGATACGCTACAAAATGGGTTTCGTGAAAATTGCCCTCAAGTGGCGTTGCGGGACTTAAGGGGCGTTATAGATAATTATTTCCATTTTTAAACTATTAGACGCACAGTTTTTATATTTGATAAGTAGATTTCTTTCATAGAGTAGAGATCAGCCATAAGAAGGTTTTGTGAAAACAGACTTCTAAATGGCGTTGCGGGGGATTTAGTGGCGTACTAGATAAATATTTTCGTTTTTAAACTACTTCACCTCCCTGCTTGAAAATTGGTAGGAATGTTTCTTTCATGGAGTAAATATCCGCTACAAAACGGGTTTGGGAAAAATTGTTCCCCAAGGGGTGTTAAGGGTAGATATATATAATTATTTCTATTTTTAAACTATTAGACGCACAGTTTGAAATTTGGTAAGCAGATTCCTCTCATAGGATAGAGATACACTACAAAATGTGTTTTGTGAAAATCGACCCCTAGGCCGCGTTGCGGGGGTTCAAAGGGCGTTATTGATTATTTTTTTTTTTGCATTTTTAATTTATTGGACGCACAGTCTTCAAATTTTGCTAAGCAGATTCCTTTCATAGTGTGCAATTCCCCTACAAAATTGGTTTTGTGAAAACAGACCCAGAAGTGGCGTTAGAGATCCCCATTTTTAAACTATTAGACGCACAGTCTTGAAATTTGATAAGCAGATTCCTTTCGTAAAGTAGAGAACCGCTACAAAATGGGTTTCGCGAATATGAACTACTTAGTTTAATTTCGGGAGATTAAGAGGCGTAATTGATAAATATTTCCATTTTAAACTATTTGATCATCCTGCTTGAAAATTGGTAGGCATGTTCCTTTCATGGAATAGAGTTCGTCTAACAAAGAGTAAAACGAAAATTGACCCCCAAGGAGGGTTGCGAGGGGTCAAGAGGAGTTACAGAAAAAAATTCCTGTTTTTAATTGTTAGACCCATATACTTGAAATTTGTTAAGCATGTTTCTTTTGTTGAATAGGGATCCACTAAGAATGTATTTTAAGCAAATCAAGTTCTGGGGGGGGGTGCAGGGGGTTACTGGGACGTATTGACAAAAAAAATTACTTTTTTCGAGCTACAAGGACTATAATAATGAAATTTGGTTTGCATTTTTCTTTTGTTGAGTTGAAATCCGCTAAGAGCGGTTATTTTGGAAAACGGCTCTCAACGGGATTACGGGGATATTGATAGTAAAACTTTTTTTTTCCTGTTAGATTTAGACTTGAAATTTGGCTTGCATGTTCAATTTACGGAGTAGAGATCCACCGAAAATTGGTTTTGCGGGAATCCACTTGGTTTTTCGGTTACGAAAGAGCAAACATCATTCTATGCTTCAATTTTAGAGATTTTTAGAAAACACAAATTAGATGAGTTCTGCCCCTTTTTTTATCAACAGGCGACAGTTACAGGTATAAGTATATTTTTCAATACAATCGAATTCTTAATGCAGGACTTAGATATCAATAATTTATACATATATATAAGCAGTAAAAATTTACAAAACATCATGAAATTCCCAGCAAAGCGGGCGGGTAACAGCTAGTTATTAATAAAATGGGAAAAAATAGGTAAAAAATTGACAAAAAATAGCATAAATGCGGTCCCTTCTGTACCAAAGGTTTATGAACAAATTTTCAATCTTTTCAATCTAATGTGCTGCTATATCATTCATTTTTGAAATAACCTTCAGGATAAGAGATATTTTCTTTTTTACAAAAACTAGAGCACTTTATCTCAGTTATTATATGTAATTCAGTGATTATATTCCCATAAGGGACTGTAAATTTTGTAGTAAAACAGTGATTGATTAATCTGAAGGTTAAAACAATTCTACTATTATACAGAACTTACAGAAAAAATTTCAGTTAATTATGTTCAAAACTTTTTTAGCAATCGCTGACCCCCCTTTAGCAACCTTTTAGCAATCGCAATTCTTTTTTCAAAAAACCACATTTCGAGTAAAACGCGTTTTAAAGTATGACATCTTGGTTAAAGTAATGGCATCTGCTTTTACTAAAACACTTGTAGTTTTTGTTCTAGCGAACGGAAAATGATAAACTTGGTATTTTTATAAAGCTAATAAGATGGCCCATAAAATAAAATCATAAAAAAAAATTGTCAATTTTTGGCAAAATTCACAGTTTTAGGGTAGTCGGGTACTTTAAGTGAGGACGAGCACATTTTGAAAATTGCGAAAGTAGTCATCCTCCATCACGTCATTAGCTACTGTAACCATAAGTTTTACAATTTTTTTATGATTTTTTTACTAACATCTGAAATAGCCGTACTAATTATCGGAGTCACAAGTTAAATTAAAATGTTTGCTGGTTTAGTTAAAATTAACTTTGTTACGGATAGAAATGTAACAAGTTTGTGACGGTTTTATTCACGCTCTTTCAACTAACAGTCCTCTTGGGAAATTTGTGGTTTTTAAAAATTATTTTATTATAAAACTCCTCCTCGAAGAAGAAGACATGATTATGTAAATTAGGACTATACTATACATAGTCCAGGCTTTCAGGTTAGAAAGAGAGATAGGATTGATTGCTAGCGGAGCAGTGATTAATCAAATCGAATGTGAATCGCGGATATTTAATATTTGATAATTGAATTATTAAGGTGACGAATTGCCACTGGAGAAGGAATCTGTCTGTTAATTGTGTTCAGATTTATTAATTGGGTGCATCTCTCATCCCTGATCGACTGGATTTGAATTGTGGTTAATATTATGACTAAAATTAGATAGTTTTTGAAGTATGGCTAGTCTTCCTCCCAGTTCTCCCACACCTTTAGGCACTCAGGCAAAATCCTTACAAGTTTTGTACCATTTTGGAGTTGTCACTAAAAAGATAATCTTTTGAAATAACTTGCTTAGACAGTAATATTTTTCCTTTTATGAAGCCTCAAAGTTAAGTGAAATAATTTTCTCAAACCAACTCAAACTACGTTAATTTTATCTAAACCATCAGAGGTTTTTGCTTTATTTGTGACTGTGATTAATAGAAGAGCTACAAAAGATCACGTTAGTCAAAAAATCACTGTAAAATTGTGGAATTTAAGGTTACAGTACCTGATGATGTCCTGGAAGGTATCTATAGATGTGTTTTTAAAATAAACATATTCTGCAAATAAAAAAAATCCCTATGATTGTTATGCATAGAAAAGAACAAGTGTTGTACCATTTTGAAATCTTCATTAAATGGGTCAATTTTTGAGAGGTTGTGCGAAATAGTTTTCTTTTCATGGAGAGTCAAATTTAGGTGACATCCTTTTCTCAAACCCTAACTCAAACCAACAACGTTAATTTTAACTAAACCAGCAAACTTTTTTGTCCGACTTGTGACTGCGACTATGTAAGAGGACGTAAGGGGAAAAATCATCGTAAAATTGTGAATGAGTGTGAGTGAATATTAACGTTGCACTGTTCAGCTACTCGAGGTCTTTGGGTGACGGATCTCGTAATTTTGAACCATGGTCAAGGATGACACCTGAGCTGGCACCCGTCTCTCCGAACCACCACACCAACGAGAGGACGTTTGAGCTCTCGACAGATTTAACGTGCATCGCTCCCCTACACATCGGGTCTTCAGCTGTACTAGGATCAAACTCAGGACACATCGGTCAAGAGTCCGTTACCTTGATCACTAGGATACCACGGCCATCGTAAAATTGTGGAATTTGTGGTTACAGTAGCTTATGATGTGATGGAGGATGTCAATTTTCCACATTTTCAAAAATGTACTCGTCCTCAATTAGCCAAGTGCTCGGGATTTTTCTTTTTTTTTTTTATCTTTTCCAGAACAGATATGACTTTATCTTTTACCTAGTAACCAAACATCGTCAAGTTTCAGGAATCCTGTAATCCCAACATTCTCTCAGTTAAGGAATTACAATAAAAAAGAATATAAGGAATGTTATAATTTCATGATGAAGTGAAGGGAAACAGAGTAGTTACTTTTTGAACTTGTGTGGATTCATTTAAAGGGAAATTTAGCTCTAGCCAACCTTTGAGAAAGAGACGCATATGCTATTAAGATATTCCTTTTATAAAAATAGTAAATAAAATTCGTTTAAATGAGATTAATCCTTCAACATGAAAACCAAATGAGGCTGACGTTTAATAAAATGGAATTCGTACTTAATATTTAGTGAAAAAAATACATTAGATAAAAATTTTAATTAATATTAAACTAGTTGTTACATATATAAGCAAAATCCTTTTGACGGTTACCTCAAAGAGTCCAAATAATTTAACTCTAAACGCGCTCTGCTATAACCACTTTTATAATTTGTGGAAAACTAAAGAATGATTTACAATTAATTCCATAATCTCAAAGATTCCTGATACTTAATATTCCACTTCGGATTATTTAAGGCAGTAACAATTTAGAATTGGATGTCTAGAGCTTGAACAAATCAAATATTTTGGTAAGTGCGTTTTGGTTGGAGGTTGCGGAATAGAGATTAAGATTTTAACTGCTTTGATTGATTGTAAATTCTTGGATAATTCGAGCAACCACGGTAGGTGTTGAGATACACAGCTTTCAATCTATGGATATCTGAATAGTTTTAGATACATTTATTAGTTCGATACAGACTATTACACACACAGTTCAAATATCTTTGCATGACATTTGATACTTGTTTAGATAGCATGCATGGATAAATTTAAGCCTAAAGCAGTATGGATCCGTTTTTATGAGGTTTTTTTAATTCATTTTGTTTCGTATTATGACAAATATTAAAGGTATTAAACTCACCTCCAGTTCTGAATCAGCTCCCGACAAGACACGGCCAAGTGGTTGGGGAGCAGAGTTCTGAAAAATACATACACATGTTAAAATATTTAAGCATCGCAATAATATATGAATAATATATTAAAAAAATGAAACAAATGAAAGTACTTTAATTTTATTTAGAGTTCCACATAAAACTAAACTATATATTGTTTGTTTTAACATTCGAGAATTCTTTAAAGTGACATTTTTTATACCAATAACTTTCCAGTGGGTATTTAAGTTTGTAGAAAATAAATAACATAACTAACTTATATATTTCTCTCTAAATTTTTTATATTTTGGAGCTATTTTTACGAGAAAATAAATTTTTGTGTAGAGAACTCGTGATTTAAAGTAGATAATACAGGTGAAGGTTGGCTAGCCGTAAAACTTTGTTTAAACCTGCAATCCTGGTTCCTAAAGCCAGGAGTTTGCTATAGTACTACTGTGGCTAATATACTTTTTACTATCATGACTAGTTATCTTAGGTTTGTAACTATTTTGTGTATATTTTTGAATTATATATATATATATATATATATATACAGTCACACCTCCAAATTACGAACCTTTATATAGCGAATTTTTTCCAGGAACCAAGAACATTTCACAATTTTTTTGTCAAATAACCTCCCAATAGCGAAGTGCATTTTCTATACAACAAACTTTTTCACTCGTAATTCGATTCTCCCCCATTTTTTGAAGTATTTCTGGACATTTCAAGTTGTTCTCTCTTTTAACACATTTTATGGTGGTCATAAATCTTGAACTAGTTTTATTAGGTGCTTAACTCGCCGAGAGCAATGGAATTCTTAGCGTTTTATCCAAGAAGTGCAATTTTTAACCCCATTGTCCATTTCACCGGAAACATTTTCGATACCCCCTTTCGCCCTCAGTGAAGTTGTCTCGTGTCATTAAACTAGTCTCCGTTTATTTGTAGTGTTGATTAGTCGTACTGGTAACTTAGTTTCTGGTAGCTCGAAAATGTCAAAACATAAGTGCTTGAGCATCAAAGAAAAAAATTTAATTCTCCATGAAGTGGATGAATGAGTCAAGAATCTTTCTCCTTGCAGTATTTTTTATTGGTAAGGTACATGAAATAAATATATATTAATATACAAAAAGGTGTGAAAAAATACTTTGTTTTGAAATATATAATGTTTATGAATTTAAAATTTGTTGTATGTGGTTTATTTAGAAAATTGAAAGATGAATCTCTTTTTTACGAATTTTCCATATAACGAACTTTTTTTTTCGGGATTTAAAGACTTCGTTATATAGAGGACCGACTGTGTGTGTATATATATATACAATATCTTGCGGTTTTTATTTGACTGCATGAACACTAATCTTAAAATGAAGTTATCTTCAGATATTTCTATTACATCCCACACAATGTGCAGATCTCCACAGACTATCAATAAATGTATTAGTTTGAAGTAATTGAAACCATGCGCTCTATCTTTTGAAAGGTTGTGTGTGTACCTAGTAAAAATTGTTTATTGCATCACAATAAATAACAATGTTCAATTTTAAAAAAAAGATTGTAGCGTGACTACATGATTACATCTATTCCTATACAACAATACAAAATGCGTTTCAAATGAACTACAAAACCCTTCACACACAGAAGATAAAATCGCAATAGCATGCATGCAGTAAAAAACGAATTTTTTTCCTGTAATCATCCTAGTTTCTAAACAACATTAAAATAATTCAGAGCTCACAAAAATTATTAACTCCTCATGAAATAACGCACTCACGCTTGCACGCAAAGAATGAAGAATAACAATACACTATATAAAAAAGGCTACATATAACAATATTTAAAAACAAACTGTTGTTCGAAAGAAATGGAATATTTATAAATGCCCAGTTCGAGAGTAAAATCATTTTTCAATAAAAATAACAAAATATTTTCAAATTTAAAAATATTTTTCAGAAAACATTTGGATACCACTCGATTGTTCCTCTTGATTAGACAAACAATATGGAAAAAAAATGTTCCAGGAAAAAATATATTTGCTCTCTATACTCATTAGTTACTGAATACACAACAGTAAGCAAATACAGAGCGAGTTTAAAATCAAATTCACAATAATAGATTCGCATTATTAGCCTGAAGTCAATCGAATACAGTTAAGAGAAAACGTCTCTTTCTTAATTAATACATCAGAAATGATCCAAATCGTCCTATCTCTAGCACTGCTTTGTACATTGTCACACCAGTTTGTGAATGCTGGTGATGAATGCAAAGAGCAGATAAAAAAGTTCTGTGTAATATTTTATGGTAAGTTCAACTTTTGCTCTTAAATAATCGCAATAAATTCAATTAACAATTATCGTTAATAATTAATAAATATCGTTATTTAACAATTACCACCCCCTTTGCTTATTATAATGGTAAAATGAAAGTGACGTTTTAAGATTCGTAATCTACAGAAATGACAAATTTAAAATATTAAAAAATTTCAATGCTTTTAAATAAGTTATATATTTCAAAGTTATTGCACATTAAACATTTTGATAACGATTGTATAATAGTTTTTAAGAAAACAACTCATTATTAAGTAGTGAAGTCCACAAAATGGACCTGTTAAAAGAGACAAAGAGACTCTGTAAATCGCATTTTTGAATAATTTATCTTTGAGAGACTTATTTTTTGATTGGGTATTGGTAATGTACATATGAGCCACCTAAAAAAATTAATCTGTAATGAGGAACTATTCCTACTTCCCTCTAACCCCCCTTGTCTATTCTCGGAGCCGGCTAGATGTGTGGGAGGAACTAATTGATCAGACGACACGATTATTAAAATTGTTTTATTGTCACAATACTCAACACAGATACAATAATAATCCAATTAAGATAGTTTTGATCAATAACTAGAGCCGCGAAGGTGAGACCAGATAGCATGGGGATTATATTTACGGACATTCAACTAATTTCTACGATAACTTATACAAACTCGTTTTTAACTCGGACGCGCACTAACAATTTACTCTTTAATTTCTATTTAAATAATGAGCATAATACCTGAACTCTTATAATTCAAAAGTCTTACAGCTGAGGCCTTGAACACTAAAGGTTGGCTTGATCACCTCGCATCCGAGCGATTCTCCCTATGGTAATCTTTAATAATCTTAGATTCTCACTTCACTAACTCTAGATCCTCACTTCACTAACTCTCAAAACTCGCGAATACAGAATTTATGTAATAAACTTAATTTGCATAATCACGTTTTCTTATCTTCGGTGAAAATTGGTTGAAATATTTATTTCCCTTAAAGAATTCCCCAAGGAGTTAGTAGAGCCGCGTATAGATCCATCACAAACCATCGTATATTTCAGCATACATAGTGCACATCTATACTTTCGAAATGCACTTTTTGTGTTTCATTTTTAGGTGTATTCACCGTATAACGCTCACCCTTTTTAATATGCTTTTATTAGCTTCAGCTGCACGTAATGGAATCTTTGAACTCGATTTTGACCCACTATAAAAGGTCAGATTAATTCAAAATTTTGAACACTTGTCAAGGACTGATGACAATACAATAATTTAATAACTTTGCTCCATTGTCCTGATCAGGATCATCAGGATAAACGATTTCCCATTTCTGACTAAATCTAGATCCCATTTCCAGATCTGGCGACTAATTCAAGACTTGGCGACTAAAAGATTAAGTTGCAAGCCCAAAGCGAAAACGTTCATGGTAAAAAATACAAATACAACAAACAAAATAAATGACAGTCTAAAAATTAAAAATAAAACGCTTTTATAGAAGGTGGCACTAAAAAATAGTTTTTAAAAAATTTAAAAACACGCTTGTATAACTATTCGAATTGAAAAGTAAAAAATAATTCTTAATATAAGAATAAAAGGATTAACAAAAGAATTAATGGCATTGCGGTAAAAGTGTGGGGTGCTGAATATGAATTGTAATATTTTTACTATAATTCTATTCCAAAACGTAGTTAGTGTAATAATGTGGCACAAAGAACTCCACAATCTTAACACAATGCCATTAATTTTCTCGTTAATCATTTTATTCTTATATTAAGAATTATTTTTTACTGTTTAGCTCGATTAACTAGAAAAACGAGTTTTTTTAGTTTTGTAAACTATAAATTTATTTATGAATAAACCTGAAACGTACAGGTGCAATGCTCTTTATTTTCTGACAAAAGCAGTTCACATACAAGTGACGAAATATCTCACTTCATCGTAACGGTCTTTTGCTTACGTAACAATACAACATCAAAACTCATGGTTACTTTTAAAAGAAAAGCATTGTCAAAATCTAATTTCTCTACACGTGCTTTCATTCATAAGTACAAGAAGGATGGATGAACAAAAAAAGCGTAAAATTGTGGTTAAAAAATGTTTGGAGAAAGCGTCCAGTGGTGTTTTATAAAATCTAGCAAGTCATAATTTGAAATTAGCTAAGATCTCATCTAACTAATCATACGAAGAAACTGCTGACGAGAGTGCAACACGGAAGTGGCAGTTTTTCTTGGTGGATGAGGGCCATGTGTGTGTATCAATAAACCATTCAAAGCAAATTTAGAACGACAGTCGAATATGTGAATATTGGAAGGTCAAAAAACATTTACAGAAAAAGGACAAATACATGCGTAGAAATCTGATTTTTACGATTTAGAATTTAAAAGCTCTTGGACTGAGAATATAAAGTTGAAAATTTTTCCAGTAGAGCGACTATAGTAATATTTCTGTGTGTTATTGCATTCTTCCCCTTTTCTAAAAAAAGTTTGTTCCAAATCACGAGATTGATGCCTCGCAACGGCGTCGTGTTTTGTAAGCGGATGTATTTAGTCGTCGGCGATTGAAAGAAAGTGTGTTTGTTGAGTGTATAATGGATATTAACTTTTGTGTTCATTTGGGAAGAAATGCTACGAAGACATACGAAATTTTGAAGCAGGTTTAAGGCTGTGATACATTATTGCGAATGCAATAACGGCATCGACGCTTTAGAGAAGGGAAGGAAAGTGTGAAAGACGACAAACACTCTGGTGATAGGCAGACTTCCCACACCGCTGAAAACATCAAAAAGGTTTCTGCGGTAGAACGTAAGAACAGGCTTCAAACAATTGCAGAATCAGTTGGGATATCCTCGGCCACTTGTCAATGAATACCAACTAAGGTCTTAACATGCATAGGGTATGTCAACATATCGTTCCCGCATTTTAAGCGATGACCAATCTGTAGATTAAGTTAAAAGTGCACTGCAGGCTGAATTAAAGGGTATGGCTAAAAATGGATTCCAGAAATGTTTCGATGATCTTTACAAGCTATGGAAAATGTGTTTTTGTTATTGAACGGTCTTATTTCGAAGAAGGACGTGGTTCAGCAGTTTAATGGACTAAATTCGCGCCTGAGCGACGCCAAGCGGGGAATCACGTGACAACCGTGGCAACATTTGCACGTGTTGTTCAGTGCCGTGTTAGAACCAATACGTAAGTTGCTGACATTCTTGTGCATTAATTTTATCTAATTAAAATATATGATATCATTGTATTTTATGCATTATTCTAGTGTATATATTTGTAAGGAAAAACTCTCAACAACTCTTTGATATAATTTTTGTTTTATTCTAATTTATTTATCTAATTAGGTATTCGTCTGCTTCAAATAGTGTTAGCTGGTATATTTATTTAGGTTGGATCCTAGCACCTGGTGCACAGCGAATAGTTATTTTAATTCTTAATTAATTTAGTAGTTATTAATTATATATTTTTGCGCAAGAATGGCTTACAGTATATAGGATCAATACAACTTCTTTTAAAAAACTTCAAACTGTTTGACCTATCGAATAACAATTGTATCATTTCCTTAAAAAAAAACTCACTGTTATTATCAAATACAGTGTCAGTTAAGTGTATATAATATAAAAAAATGTCTGTTTATAATTTTAATTCATAATTCAAAGTCAAGAGAAAATATTTATTCTGAAGTAAAACAATTTGATGATAATTTGTGAAAGGAATGTTTACAAAAATTAAATAAATTTTTCTTTGATTTTTACATTTCACAAATAATTGATTTCTAAACTATTAATAATTATTCTTTACTGTTAATTATTGATGTCATTTCTTTCTTTAAATTAAAATAAAATATTCTTAAGGGGAATGATGCCATCGCAAAAGGCAACAATTTTTAGAAATGATCAAATTTAATTTGATGATTTGTTGTTATCTTATTTTTTTGAAGTACATGTTAAACTTGCAAAAACGTTTGTTTCTTGAAGCCTGTGTATATAGAATATTAGGTAATATGAAAGTTTTAGATAAATGTAGATAATTATCTTTTGGTAAAAGTGTATTTTTTTCCATCACATTTTTTTCCCCATTTTGTACATAAAATATTAGAGTTGATATGGTATTTATCCTGTGATGAAAATTAATTTTTTTAACACTCTATTTACATCGTTTGCCTACCGACACTTAAAATTCAAATGAATATTTTATTTTACTGTGGAACAGTTACTGGATGAAAATGAATTTTATTTTTACAATGTATTGCATATAAATACTTTATATATATGTATATGTTTTGCAATATTATGGAGCATTTAAAGATATTTGAAATGTTTCTAATAAAATAGCATTCTCCATCTTTGACTGTCTGATTTACTTAGTAAATATTCTTTAAAAATGTTTGGAATTTTTTTTTAGAAATGATTGTCAAAAGTAATAAAAGAAAATACTATTTCATTTTTTAGTTAAAGAAATGATTCATATTAATATATAATTTTCAGGATATATTCATTGTAATGTGATTATCCATTATTATGAGTTATTAAATTACATATAAAGTACATAATCAGGTCTAATAATTAACTAAATGATTATAATGAGTTATTTCCACATGCATTAACTGTTTTAATACTCTTCTCGAAGTTGCAGTCATTATAGCAAGTGCTCTTTAAGCACATTAAAATTAATAAAGAGTTACCTTCAGTCATGCATGTATACAGAATGCTTAAATGCCCTTGTTATATTAAGCATCGAAAAAGAAATTGCAAAAAAAAAAAATTTCTGAAAAAAAAATGCACTTAATAAACATGTGTTTGTAATTTTACTCATTAGTACAATGTTTTGCAGAACTGAATAGTTTTCTATTGGAAATTGCACTTTTATATCTGGATTACTAAATATAATGCATGGGTATGCGACACTTGGATCACAAATTAATGTTATTAATGCTAGTATGAACTATATTAAAAGAGTTTGCATTACAATTTTTTATGACAAATTGAATACTTTTTTTTAATTGTCTTTGTATAAAGTGCCTTTAACATGTTGATCTACTTTTTAAAAATTATTATACAATATTAAGGGAATGTTTCATCAGAAAAAGTGCAATAATTATCAGAAATTCAATTTAATTATCTTTAGTCTTAAATATATTTTTCTTCTTATTGAATTACATATAATTTATAAAAATTAATAGTATGATTTATCTATAAACAGCAGATAGCTCCAAAATATAAATTAAATTTGTACAAAAAATTTTAAAAAATTTACTTCTTTAAGCTATTGTTTATCTCATATTGATAAACAATATCCATTATATTTATCAGATGAAAATGCCTTTTATTGTTACAACACAAGGATTGCAAATAAGATAGAAGAAATTCAACACAATATATATATATATATATATATATATCTGGTTTGAATCTTCTAGCTTTGTTAGTGATATTATTTTGTATTATCAATTTTATTATGCCATGTATTTCTTTCATTTTATGTTACTATATATATATAAAGGAGAAAAGCGACTCACTCACTCACTCACTGACTGACTAATCACGAAATCTCTGGAACTATTCAACCTACAGACTTGAAATTTGGTTGACATGTTCCGTTGATAGAGTAGACATCAGCTAAGAACGGATTTTCCGAAATTCGAAACGCAAGGGGCGTTACGGGGGGTTAAGGGCTTTAATAATAATTGTTTCCATGTTTAAACTACTTGATGTACAATCCTGAAATTGGGTAAGCGGATTCCTTTCAGAGAGTAAAGATCCGCTACAAAATGAGTTTGCTGAAAATCGACCTCCAAGTGGCGTTACGGGGTCTTAAGGGGCGTTATAGATGATTATTCCCATTTTTAAACTATTTGACGCACTGTCTTTCAATTTGATAAATAGATTCCTTTCGTAGAATAATTGTCAGTTACAAAACGGGTTTTGAGAAAACACACCTCTAAGTGGCGTTGTGGGGGATTAAGGACCGCAATAGATAAATATATCCGTTTTTAAACTACTTCACCTACCTGCTTGAAAATTGGTAGGTAAGTTTCTTTCCTGGAGTAAATATCCGCTACAAAATGGGTTTAGGGAAAATTGACCACCAAGAGGTGTTGCGGGGGCGGGGGGTTTAAGGGGCGTTATAAATTCCTATTTTTAAGTTATTAGACGTACAGTCTTGAAACTTAGTAAGCAGATTCCTCTCATAGGGTAGAGATACGCTAAAAATGGGTTTCGTGAAAATTGCCCCCAAGTGGCGTTGAGGGGACTTAAGGGGCGTTATAGAAAATTATTTCCATTTTTAAACTATTAGACGCACACAGTCTTTATATTTGATAAAGATTTCTTTCATAGAGTAGAGATCAGCTATAAGAAGGTTTTGTGAAAACAGACCTCTAAGTGGCGTTGCAGGGGAATAAGTGGCGTAAGAGATAAAAATTTTCGTTTTTAAACTATTTGACCTACCTGCTTGAAAATTGGTAGGAATGTTTCTTTCATGGAGTAAATATCCGCTACAAAACGGGTTTGGAGAAAATTGACCCCCAAGGGGTGTTGCGGGGGGTTAAGGGCAGATATAAATAATTATTTCTTTTTTTAAACTATTAGACTCACAGTCTTGAAATTTGGTTAGCAGATTCCTCTCATAGGATAGAAATACACTGCAAAATGTGTTTTGTGAAAATCGACCCCTAGGTGGTGTTGCGGGGGTTCAAGGGGCGTTATTGATAATTTTTTTGCAATTTTAATTAATTGGATGCATAGTCTTCAAATTTTGCTAAGCAGATTCCTTTCATAGAGTGCAATTCCCCTACAAAAGGGGTTTTGTGAAAACAGACCCAGAAGTGGCGTTGCGGGGGATCAAGTGGCGTTATAGACAATTATCCCCATTTTTAAACTGTTAGACGTACAGTCTTGAAATTTGATAAGCAGATTCCTTTCGTAAAGTAGAAAACCGCTACAAAATGGGTTTCGCGAATATCAACTACCTAGTTTAATTTCGGGAGATTAAGAGGCGTAATCGATAAATATTTCCATTTTTAAAGTACTTGATCATCCTGCTTGAAAATCGGTAGGCATGTTCCTTTCATGAAATAGAGTTCCTCTAACAAACAGTAAAATGAAAATTGACTCCAAAGATGTTTGCGAGGGGTCAAGAGGAGTTACAGAAAAAAATTCCTGTTTTTAATTGTTAAACCCTTATACTTGAAATTTGTTAAGCATGTTTCTTTTGTTGAATAGGGATCCACTAAGAATAAATTTTAAGCAAATCAAGTTCTGGGGGGTTGCACTGGGACGTATTGACAAAAAAAATTACTTTTTTCGAGCTACAAGGACTATAATAATGAAATTTGGTTTGCATTTTTCTTTTGTTGAATTGAAATCCGCTAAGAGCGGTAATTTTAGAAAACGGCTCTCAACGGGATTACGGGGATATTGATAGTAAAACTTTTGTTTTTTCCTGTTAGATTTAGACTTGAAATTTGGCTTGCATGTTCAATTTACGGAGTAGAGATCCACCGAAAATTGGTTTTGCGGGAATCCACTTGGTTTTTGAGTTACGAAAGAGCAAACATCATTCTATGCTTCAATTTTAGAGATTTTTAGAAAATACAAATTAGATGAGTTCTGCCCTTTTTTTTTTATCAACAGGTGACAGTTACAGGTATAAGTATATTTTTCAATTCAATCGAATTCTTAATGCTAGGACTTAGATATCAATAATTTATACATATATATAAGCAGTAAAAATTTATAAAACATCATGAAATACCCAGCGAAGCGGGCGGGTAACAGCTAGTATATATATATAAATGAATAGTCGCATAAAATTTCCATTCACAATTTCTACTAGTTATGTCTCTTGACCAGGTATTTATGTTTAACGTTAAATACTCCAGTTCCATTTCTTGCAAACCCAAAACTTATTTGAAGAAATGTACTCACTCTATGTTATTTTGTTATCACTAATATGAATGAAAAGTATCCCTTTATTTATAATTATATTTATACTTTAAAAAAAAATGGAAGATAAAACAACATCAGAAAAAAAAAGATACAGAATTATCTCTGAAATTTAATGTTTGAAAATATATTAATAAAGATTAAAATCATTATTACATCAACAAGTTACCAAAATTTATTATAAATAAATTGAGTTCCATTCTAATCAAAATCACAGTTTCTATTACTTACAAGAAAGTTAATTAAATAATTATAGCATTGTTTTACCAGGACAATCTTATCTCAAAAATATCAGTGATTTTGGTGACCCCTTAACAATA
Source organism: Trichonephila clavata (assembly GCA_019973975.1). NCBI lineage: Eukaryota > Metazoa > Arthropoda > Arachnida > Araneae > Nephilidae > Trichonephila > Trichonephila clavata. The sequence goes on from BMAO01035286.1 coordinate 99,021, forward strand.
ATTTTGAAAAAGATTTTCTGTATTTCTCTTCCCGATAAATATGAAATTGATCCAAATACTTTTCTTGGGTCAATATTGGTAAGTAACTCATGCAACAAATTTATTCAGGACTTATAAGCAGGATAATATCAATATACAGGAGTCGTTTATATTTATGTAAACATAAATATAATGATATAAAATAAATCTAATCTATAATGATAAATCTTCTACATATTGTGCAAACACCAATATAAATGCATATTTATTATAAATAGTAAAAAAATTTGCACAGCTCTCTCTCTGTGATAGGTTTATACCACACAGTCAAACTCTGAAAAACAGATGTGTTAATCAGTACCACACAAATACATTACAATTTTATTTTTATTTTTTGTAAAAGAACTATGGATTCAAAAATGACTATTTTATTTTGATCATGTAGTTGTGAGCAAGACTTTTATTTTCAATATATAGACGCAAATTTTTTCTATTATACACATTTTAGTTTAAAACTTTAATGCCTTAATTTTTTACCATATTTGTGATGCAATTCTTGATAAATTATATCTTTTGCCTGAAATAGTGCAGTGAATAAAGACTTTGAAAATGCTGCACAACCTTTTTACGTGTAATTTTACAAATAATAAATGACCATTTTGATTTCTAATGTTTGAAAGTGGTACTTGATTCACACATCATTTAGTGGTAAACATTAATGAAGCTGTAGTAAATTAAGATATTTTTCCATTTTTGTAGTGAATACTTCTCAAAAATGTTTTTTTTTCTTTTTCCCGGTCATATTGTAAAATTATAAAGTAAAATAAGTTTAAAAAAATACTTGTTTTTGATATGACATGTATGATTACATATCATATTCTTGTGTTCTAATTTTAGATAATTAAATACTTAAGTGCCTCTGTTACTACTCTGAAGATGCGTAAAATAAGTAAAACTTAAGTTAATTAAACATTATATGTTCTCAATATAACTTCATTTAAAATAAACAAAAATTTGCTTAAGTTAATTAACATATTTTACTTTCTTATGTATGTTCTCTATATAATTTTATTTAAAATAAACAAAAATTTGCTTTGAAGTATTTACATGTTTGTGAAAGTCTACATCTCTCCATAATCGTTTTTGAAGAGGCTTCTTTTGTGAAGACAAAAATAGTGAGAATAAAGCTTGGTTTAAGCTGACGTCGGTATTGAAAATATTCTTCAAAGTAATTGCATACATAATAAACAGTGAGGAGATGGTTTATAATGCTCACGTTTCAACATTCTTTCGAAACACTCATATTTTGCACTAGTTTATGAAAAAATGTAATTTTTTTCCTCAATCATATTTTTATTTATTGATTCAGCAACCATTTTAGCAAATTGACGCATTTTTAAAAGTACAATGTGAAACTGCGATAGCAAAATAGTCCTAGCGATAGTAGTAAACAAACCACAGTGTAATCACGTGACGCAGTTTTCACGTGATCGTGACGTCACATGAATTTAGTCCATTGGTAATGTTCTTTAAGTTATAGACTCATGCCGGGAACTTTTGAATCCTTCTATGTATATGCTCCTCTTCTCTGTGTTGTTAATCTATGTTATAACCGGTGCATCAAGCGCATCCGTAAAAATTACAATCTTACTTTTCTGCCTAAAAGTGTACGTTGTACGCTGGAATATAAGGCATTTGTGCTTGAATATTTTATTGATTTTCTGTTACAGGAATGTACGAAGATGGAGATGCTCCAGAATGTTATAAAGAGCTCGGGGTAAGCAACTTTTGGTACTTTAACTTAATATCTTTGTACTAACCAAATATTTACTAATTTGTCACATAAAAATATGGCATGCTTTGTAATGAGTATTAATTTTAAAATAGTAATACTTTTTTTTGTTTTTTACATTTATAATTAACACCAATTGAACAAAGTTGCTTAAAACGGTATTAGTATGAACTTGGTTAGTGTTGATTACTCCAAATAACAATAAAAGTAGTTTGTTTTTATTTTACAATAAATATTGACAAATGCGATTAATTTAAATTGGAGGTCATTTTTAAAACTGCTGGTTTTTGGGTTAAAATGTGTCTATGTAATTGCAATTTTGCTCATTTAAATCGCAGGGGATCTCTTTTACATATAATATTAACAAGTTAGTAATTTAGTTAGTTTAACAGTTTGAAAATTCCGAACCAGAACCCGCAATACTAATAATCGTTGATTTTTCATTAAGGAAAAGAAATATAGCTGAAATCTATTGTAATGACGTGACAGGGTGGAGTTAACAGTCACACACCTAACTACTAAAATACATTTTATTTCTAGATTAAATAATAAATAATGATAAAAATTTTAAAAAAAAGAATACAGTCTTTCGCTGTGGAAAAGTTCTAGTTAAAAGCTCATTTCAGTTATGTCCAGCCATTATGCTGCAGGCTCCGGAAATCCATAGTTCACCTTTCAAAAAAACTCCTGAGTAAACAAGGTACATCAGTCAGTCCTCAAGCGTGGCTGCGTCAGCAAACTCCAAATTTAAAAAACGAAAAAAAAGTCAATTCATGGAGATCAAGAAATCCTCCTCCACTTCCGAGCAGACCCCTTGAAACTCCATGAGCGAGTCACTTTCACGCCTCTCGTCACCTCTCATTGACGGGTGCCACACATTGCCCCCGGCACTCCCGACCGTAGTCCCACTCCATTGGTGCGTGTAAACAATCGGCGAGCTCGTTTGATCCTCGAAGACGAAAAGGACTTGTATCCAACATCAGGAAGCGAAAACTGGTCCTGGCACAGTTTCAATGAGTGTGCATCTTTGACTCGCCTCGCCTACAGTACTCTCTGTTCAAGTTGGCTGCGGTGCAAAGGTTTGTGCATGGTAATGGGCTAAGTTCGTGACGGCCACATGACAAATGCATTCGCGTGTTTTCCATGGAATCCAAAACTAACATTAGACTTGTATTTTCTATTCTACTTAGAAAAAAATGTAGATAAAATTCAAATTTATAATTGCATAAAGATGATAAAAAATTAGGATTTCGTCAATAAGTTTTTCAAAATAAAAAATTGTTATATTTTAAATTTACTTATAAATACCAGTGAATTTTTTGTTAACCTACAACAGTGCTTCTCAAAGTTGCAGTAACTGCGATCCAATATTTAACCCCTCATTCTCATTACGCCTCCCCCACATACAATAACAATCCATTGTGAATTCAATTATACTATACATTCAAGCTAAAGCTACAATGCGAATTTAAACTCTTATGTGCCATCGACGTGTATAAACGTCTCTCTCAGCCAAAGTGTTAATTGCCCCGTACATATATATACATATACACTCAAGAGCCAAAACATTATGACCACCCCTACATTTTGCAATGAACTCGCCTGGATGACGTGGAAGGCACGTGATCAGGTGGAAGTGGTATTTAACTGCTGCTGGAGAGTCTGAAGAATCATTCTTTCACTTACTTCTGAGTGTGATGGGAAAGGCTGCGGATCTAAGCGACTTTGATAGAGGGCAGATTGTAATGGCTCGAAGGCTCGGAACAAGTATTTCCGAAACTTCACGACACGTGGGTTGTTCGCAGTCAACAATTGTTAGTACTTATGCAAAGTGGATGAATGACGGTGAAACCAGCAGTAGACGACATGGTGTTGGATGTCCACACGCTATCAAAGAAAAAGGTCGTCGGAGACTGTCTTGAATGGTGAAGCAAAACCGGAGCCAGACACAAGGGCTCAGCTGACAGCCTAAAACAATGCTGGGCCAAGTAGAATAGTATCGGAGCACACTGTTCAGCGGACACTGTTGGATATGGGGTTACGCAGCAAACGTCCCACTCGTGTGCCTTTGCTTACCAAGCATCATCGCCAACTGCGCCTGCGCTGGGCCAGGGAACATCGCGACTGGTCCATGGATCAGTGGGAGAGAGTTGCCTGGTCAGATGAATCACGGTTTGTCATTCATCACGCCGACGGCCGTGTCAGGATACGCCGTCTCCCAGGCGAACAGTTGCTCTCTCAATTTACAGTAGGTCATACACAGGCTGGTGGTGGTGGTATTATGCTTTGGGGGGCATTTTCTTGGGCGTCTCTGGGACCCGTGGTTGTGGTAGAGCAGATCATGAATGCTACAGGGTATCTGAACATCATTGCGGACTAGTTGCACCCTTACATGGCCTCTGTTTTTCCATCTGAAAATGGAACGTTCCAACAGGACAACGCTCCATGTCCCAAGGCTAAAATTGTGTTGGAGTGGTTCCAGGTACATGATGCTGAATTCCAATTAATGTCCTGGCCACCTAACTCACCGGATCTCAATCCGATAGAACACATTTGGAATGTCATGGGACGGCAGCTCAGAGTTCAAATACTACCAGTTCGCAATATCTCGGATTTGCATGACCGTTGCTTATACATCTGGTACAATCTGTCTCCGGCCATCTACCAAGGACTTGTGGCATCCATGCCAAGGCGGGTTGAAGCTGTGTTGCGCGCCAAAGGTGAGCCAACTCGTTATTGACAGGTGGTCATAATGTTTTGGCTCTTGAGTGTATATATATTACAAAAATATACAAAAAATAGTTATAAACCTAAGATAACTAGAGTCATGATAGAATAGTTTTAGCCACAGAAATAGTAGAGCCAACTCCTGGCCTTAGGAACCAGGATTGCAGGTTTAAACAATGTTTTTCGGCCAGCCAACCTTCACCTGAAATTGCCAATACTCTGGGCCATAGGGAAAACAAGAAATTTCTAGAGAAGTTTAACTATTATTATAAATAAAACCATAATCTATTAATGTAAAACGACAATATTATAGTCTGTAATAATTACTAAAATATTTACAATCAAAGTTAAACTATTAGATAAAGACTTACCACGTGACTCATATTCCCCGGCTATGGACAATAACAATATCGCATAAAATTATTAATTTTTGATAAAATAGCATTAATACTATATTTATACATTTAAAAACTCTATATTTTATTTTAAAATTTATAGAAAATAAAAGTACCACCCAGACATATACAATTAATTTTTAAGAAAATATAATATTGTTAATTTACTTAGCTAGAGGCGCCATCAATCTATAAACTGTACAACTAATAACTTTTTTTTATTTAACTGTTAGGTAATTTTTTATAAATTTAAGAGGGTATCTGTGTTCCATACAATGATTAATAAAGTTATTAAGATTTAAATATATACTACATTTATCACTAACTAATACGTTATTACGATAAATATAATTGAAAATAATATTTCTAGAAATTGATATAAAATGTTGGAATTCCAGTAAGGCACTTTAAGAATGTTAAAATTAAAATCCTCTCTTTTATCATAAATATTGCTATGTAATTTATAGTCTTTAATACACAATAATACATCCAAGTAATTAGTTTTAACTGGATTACTATTAATTTTAATTAACTGTAAATAATTCGAATAAAAAGTAATATTGGGGTTAAAATTATTATTTTTACCAAAAACAATTAGGTCATCTATGTATCTAAATATGTAATAATTATTATCAATACTATAATTATCTTCGTAAAAGTGTAAATATAAATTAGCCAAACTATTGCTAGCAGGGTCACCTTGAGGCAAAACTTTGGTTTGTTTGTACAGAGACCCATTAAAACTAATGCAGTTTTCTTTTAAGACTTAATCTATTAGAGTTCTAAATTTTTTTAAATTAATATTAAGGTTATAATTACTATGATTATCTAAATTTCCCCTAATTATATCATTCATATCAATGGAATTAAAAAGATCTTCAAAGCCATAACTATCAACTGAATAAATATTTTAAGTTTTAAAAAAATCTATAATATCTTCACTATTTTTAATTATAGCTTTATTACATTGCTTATTGATGAAGTTCTGTATAATATTATGCAGCATTTTACCTGCAGTAGTGATATAAGTTTTAAAACCAGTTGTTACTGTTCTAAATTTAACAGGATTTTTATGGAATTTAGGTGTTAAAAATATATATGGAAACTTAATCTTATGAATGGAAAAACCAAATTTTCCATATATAGCAATAATTCGATTATTAATTTCTTTATCTGACAAATCCAATCTTCAGAAAGATTCATTGTTTAAAAAGTTTTCATTAATCATATTATTATAAAAATATTTACAAAATTATAACATAATTAACAGGCACTTTGTCTATGTAAGCAATGACAAAATTATTTTGTAAATCATAAATTTTTTTTTACATTTATAAGTAACTACCGATTTAGAATGATAATTAAATTTCATCAAGTCTTTTAAAATATTGCACTTAAATTCATCAAATGCCCCTCTAAAGGCAAACCATATTTAACTGCAGAATTAGTGATAAAATTATTTATATCATTATTAATTTTTTTTAACAGTATTATTGTTGTTAGAAATTGTTAATCTAAAACTTGTGCCTTTGCTCATGATATCTTTTAAAATTCTGTCCTTGATTCTATTTAAATTGCCTGTGACTACATGTTTATGATAGCTATCAATAAATTCATGATAGTTCTTACATTTACAGTCATCTATGTCAAAAGAAGGTGATCTATTATTGTAATTAAGGATAAATCTGCCCATCGTTTTATTATATTTAAAAGCTTTTTAAGCAATTACATTCCTAACAGGAAAAAGAGACAAATGTCTATTAATTACGCTAGAAAAATTAACTTTATCAAATGTTTTATTCATGAATAATAAAGTGCAGTGTACTGTAGAAGGTTCATTAAATTTATCAATTTTTATATTGAATGTATTAACTAAAAAATTATTAATGTCTTCAATGATGTGAACTGCATGACACACCTTAAAGCACTCATTGTTTAAGATTTCTTCCAACATTACAATTTCCTTTTTATTAAGATCAAACATGAAGTATTTGATCTGTTTGATATTAAAGTTCATTACAAAATCTTCTCTCTATAATAACTTTAATATTATCAATTAAAGATTTTTTATCTCTGTTTTTCCTTTTAGTTTTTTTCTTCTGGAGTTCCTTTTAGAATTCTTAGCTGAATTGGGAACAGTATAAAAAATTCTTTATTATTACTCTGTAACATAATTTGTAGTGTGTTTTTAACAAAGTATATAACATTAAGAGAGACCATATGGAAATATTGTATTAAAACTCCTGATAAAGTGATTTTCCACCATAATCTGTGTTTGGTACAATTTTAATAATTGACAATTCAACATTTTTAAATTCATGCATGGGAAAGTGTCTGAGCTCAATTTTATTAGAATTGTTGGAATTACTGAAGTTTTTAACATCATGTCTATGTTG